>JAOBRD020654116.1:0-10990 GCA_027575215.2 Hydrozoanthus sils
CTCAGTTGTCCTCGAAGCTTCGCTTCTCGGCCAACTGTTCATTTTTCGGACAATCTTTCAGCCGCGGACATTATCCTTCGATACACCAGCTGCCGGAAGGGGTTTATTTATTAAATATACGGGGTCCCTACCAATTTGATAACTGTCCTGCGATTATGTCAGCCATATTTAATTAAAACATCAAATTAAAGTTTTTTTGCAAATTTTGAACACGTTTAAATTGATAGACAAGAAGATTAATTAATCGTTTCGCTGAGTCTAACGAGGATTTTTAAAAATTCCTGGTTTCAATGGCAGTGTAAGAGAGCGCAGAAAAGGTCAACAAAGTACACCGTAAACGTGTCTGAAGGTAAAACAAAGCC
The DNA here is from genome assembly GCA_027575215.2 of Hydrozoanthus sils. NCBI lineage: Eukaryota > Metazoa > Cnidaria > Anthozoa > Zoantharia > Hydrozoanthidae > Hydrozoanthus > Hydrozoanthus sils. Next base: position 363 of record JAOBRD020654116.1, read on the forward strand.
GCGAGTCCACAGTTTCAATAACAAGCTTAACTAAACCTATCAAGTCTATAACGCTGTACAATATCTTAAGCTTAAAACTGAGAGTTTACATTCCATCCAAGTTCAATAAGAGTGGAGAAGTAGGAAATTTTCATCGATGCAATTGCCGGTACAAAAAAATTTTCAAAGAAAAAATTATTGGGGGGTTATAAAAGAAATAAACCCCTTTTGGGCTTACTGGTATAACGGAGGATAACGTCCTTGGCCGATAACTGTCTTCAAAATTTCTCAGTTGCCCTCGAAGCTTCACTTCTCGGCCAACTGTTCATTTTTCGGACAATTTATCAGCTGCGGATGTTATCCTCCGTTAGCATATACCCAACCAGCAAATAGTGTTTTTCGCGCGCTCTGATTGGTTCCTTAAACAGTGAATATCCAAGATATTCACTGGTTAGCGATCGAGAAAAACAAGACAGCGTCGCGATTTCCGAAACATGTCAGCGAAGCTGAAATTTTAGAAGTAAATGATGCAGCTGTTCCCGATAACACAGTTTGGTAGTAATATATTTCAAGGGAAATTTGAATAATTGTTTGACTTATGAACAATATTCTCAAAAGTAAAAAATTCAAAGTCAAAACTGAGCTCGAGTTGCCGGTGTGGCGACACGAAGCTGTTTACAATTTTCATGTGTATCTAAATACAAAAAATACCGACTACAAGATACATAGAAATACAAAAACAGTTCGTTTTGTAGAGTGATTTTAACAGCAAGGTGGGTTCTTAACAGAAATACAAGAAATTTCCACGAATGAACTAAACAAAACTTTGCCAGAGTTTTATCTCAGCAAGAAAGCGAAGCGGCACAATTTGCTATTACAAAAAAACACTTACGGCACAATGGTAAGTCCATACTTTTAAAAACTCAACGAGCAAGGCTTTCAACTGTTTTGTTAAAACCCTGAGCTAAAAGGTTGAAATTGCACCAACAGTTCATAAAAGACCGCTCACAATGGAAAGTCAGAGTGACAAAGTCGGTGAACTTGGTGGATGTCAACACTCTTTAGCCAAACAACTGCGGCAAACAGCTTGATTCGTGAAATCCCTGTTTCTTGGCCATGGGGACGGGAGAAGCACTCAGCCATGAAGAAAAATATGCATGTAAAACGACAGACCTTGCTATCTGAGTGATTGATGGCAATTGAGCTTCCTCGTGGTCTCATTCATGGCGGAATAGGCACGTTTTAAAATCATCTTTTCAACTGTCAGTTTACCTTCAACTTCAACTCTTGCCCCACAAGCAATAAGTAATCTCTGACTCTATCTTGATCTTGGCTCTTTGTTTGCCGTTTGTCAGAATTCACGGAACATAATTTTGCAAATTTCATGCTCTGAACATCTGAAGTTTGAACACAACAACAAGTGAAGTATTGGACAACATGTTTATCTCGTTCTTGGCCTCAGTCTCGCGCGTCTTGCAATATGTGCGCGATAGCTTGGTAAAAACGATTTTTTTTATTATTTATTCATCTCACTGATTCGCTTGTTGGGTATATGCTTACGTAATTATTCACCTCAGTGTCGGTGAAAGCCAAATATATTCACCTCGCTGCTTTCGCGGCTCAGTGAATATCCTTGTCTATTCACCTCCACTTCGGTGAATAATTACTCAATATACCATTATTAAATTATTATCCTATCTTGGCTGATAGATTGTCCACAAAATTTCTCAGTTGCCCTCGAAGCTTCGCTTCTCAGCCAACTGTTCACTTTTCGGACAATTTATCAGCCGCGGACATTATCCTCCGATATACCAGCCGCCGGAAGGGGTTTATTTACTAAATACAGACAAGTTTATTGAAGAATGGAAAATAAGAATATACAATATCGAATCTTGAACGGAGAAGATGTATCTTGAAAGGAAGCTAAGAGGTTATCCCATGCAATCGAGTAACTCCCTAAAGAAAAATCAAGCACACGCACACACGCTCACACATGGAAAGATAGGAACGTTAAAACAACAAAAATCAGTTTTATTTTTTAAAAATATTTTTAAACTTTTTTTTTAAAATTGTTTAAGCTAGTTGATTCAGAAATTTCGGCTGGCAGATTGTTTCGATGCTGTACAGTTCTAATTGAAAAAGAGTGTTTTAATAAAGTTTGTAGTAACACCTTTCAAGGGTACTGTGGTTTAATATTTTTATGACATTTTGTTATATAGAGGATATTACATGGCCGCGTGCAAATACGAGTTTTATCTTCGAGTGTTGAAGAAATATCAAAACGAAGATAAAATTCGTATCTCCAAGCGGCCATGTAATTTTCTTTTTATCACATACTTAGCGAGACTCTTCATAATTCTCTCAATCATCACCCAAGTAGATTAACAAGTTGTTTCAACGGAGGGAAAAGTTGCATATCAACCACACGTGATAATATGTAAATCATGAGTTCTGATTAACCGTTTTTTATATGTGATTGATATGGGTGGCTGATACGCTCTATATTTCACCGATTTACTATGTAAATATCGAACTAAGTATGTGATAAAAGAAAAGCCGCTTCATTTGCAAATGAATCAGATAACGTTACGCGCGACTGAGCTATTATAAGATGGCAACAACAAGTTAAATTTTGCACATGTGTTTGCAACGAGTATTTTGTTCTCCGATAACCACCCAAGAAATTTCACGGAAATTCTTTCGCTTCAAATTCTGCGAATAACTGCTTGGGGAGTGTCCCTGTCGGCTTCGTGTCGGGAATATTCATCAAACACTCACTTTGCCGTCGGCGAATCATTGTTGATAAACACACAATTTTATATGCTTGAAATCATCATTACTGTTTATTTTTGGAACGAGCAACTGCGTGAACCTGTTGTTTTGTTAGAAGTTGTGTTTCGATTGTCAGTTTGAGAAACTGTTTGGTAATTGTAGTTTTAAGGGCATTTTCACGCTCAGACTAAAACAGTAGTCCGTCAAGGACTGCCTGAGTATCTAGATTTTCCTGCGCTAGTAAAACGAAAGGACAAGTTTTTTCTGACAATTTTCAGATATTAGACATCTGCAGCGGCTTTGCAAAACTACTTTGTTCAGAGTCCACAATTCATTATAATAAGAAACTAACACATATATAACTAAGTGATTTAAAATAAAATTCTACTTGCTTGCAGCGACTTCTCAAATAACACTTGTTGGCGTTACGTAATTGGCTTTTGTTTTTGGTTATCTAAAACTGGTGTTGATGGGTTGCTTTATGTTTCCTGAAGATAGTTTTTTATCTATCAGCCCGAATTAAACAACTGCTGACTGTTGTTTTCTCCTGAAAAATATTGAGCTATTTAAACTTAATTGGATAAACAGAATGAAGCTACGCACAGATGATGAAATGTTTATTGCTTGGTCCTAGAAAAGTGCTAACGGAGGATATATTTTGTCGGGCGTAATAGAGAGATTTAAAAATAGCATTGGTAAAAAATTCCTTTTCTTTATGAGTCAGCATGCAGTCTATTCTAGCTACCAACCAATTAAGTCTGGTAATGAAAGAACCGGAAAAACTTTTCAGGAAAAAAAAGTAACAGTTATAATGTCAAAACATTAACAACATCACCATCTCAGCGTCATCAACTTAACTGCACAGTTTCTGCTTAACGATCACAGTCAATTTTAATGGAACTCAATCAGCGGTGTGCGTGGCATTGTAAACTCTCCTAAAGCATGGCATGTGCATGGCATTCTAAACTCTCTCTCTTTCTCTCTTCTTAACTCCTTAGATCAAGTAAGGCTTTATCGGTAGCTTCATCGCTTCATCGATTGTTTCCGGGTTCTAATTTATTATTCAACAAATATGCTAGAACTATTGAACTTGTTAACAACTCAGCAAGGAATTCCACAAATGGAGTCCCAGCCATTGATTGGTTGCCGTGCGTGTAGAAAAACGCCCACAATTTGGCCTAATAGCTCCCAAGTGTGTTTGGTTACCAAGTCATTAGCTGGAAGGTATAAATCTAGAACAAGCTGGAAAAAACGACAAACGTCAACAATTTATCGCAGGTATAATAGTTTTAGAAAATACCCAAAACATGTCGTCGGTTGTAACAGCAATTTTCAGAGCAACAGTTGGCTTACTTATAAGTAAAGGGAGAGATTCGATGGCTAAAAGTTTGAAAGGAGGTGATGTCGCTGATCAAAAATTAAGGAGACTAGTAGAGCGTGAATTGAACAGCATCAGATCAAAGCTTGATGATTTAGCAAAGAGGGATCTTAAAGCAAGTGTCAGTTTTTTCAAAGAAGGACTTATATATTTATACAAAGTGTTGGACCAAAGTGAGCTGAAAGAGGACGTTCAAGCAACTGTACAAGCGGTAACTGGAACAGAGGAAAAGCAACTAGCCTTTAATTTTTCCTCGGCGAGCGGTGAGTTGAAGCCTCCAGTTAACACAAATTCTCTGGTTGTAGAGATGCAAAACCTGACCCTAAGCGAGGCTGCTAAACGCAAGCTTTCTGATGCAAAGAAAAGGTTTGAAGACGCACGAAGGAGAGCTACAGATGCATTTGGTAATGAGTCCCTAAAACCTCTGGATCGTATTTTAGCTGTAAAAATTCGCATTATGGCAACAGTTCTTGAGCATTTGGACGACTTCACCACCGCTTTAGCGTTATGTAGGTCGTATATTGAAGAACTACATAACTGGACATTAATTCAGAACTGCTTTCAGGTGGAAGTGACAAAATCAATCAAGAGTTCCATTAAGAAGGCTAAGCGCCTTAACATAATCTTTAATGTTCGTCAGATTAATTATGCGATACATTGTGTTGCACGAATGGTGCCAATGGTGGGCTTTCAAGAGTTTACCATTGTCAGTTGGCCAAGAATAGAAACCAATGAAGGGAAACTCGACCCTTTACGTGACCGTAGAGTGAATAAAGTTCTGAGGGGCGTCGAGTTGGAGACATTTAACCGACAGTGGTCGTTCAACCTGAAACATCCACGTTGTTCTCCAGTTGGTATCGCCAGAACTACACAAGGTCATTTTATTGTGATTGAAGAACCGTTACAATACAAAATAAATGTGTATGATGAGTCTGGAATCTTTCTGTTCTCTTTTCAAATTCCTCCATTCTATGAGAGAGAGAGTAAACTTGTGTTGAATGATCTGGCTACTGATAAGAACAATAATGTATATGTACCGGCAGTGGTCGGAGTAAACACACCTGATGAGCAATTTGCCGTGTACGTGTTCAACTTGTCCGGTTTCCAGCAATATAGTTTTTCGTTAAAAAAAGAAGTCAAACTAAAGTATTTGACTAGCTCGTTGGCCGTGAGTAACCATTGTCATGTGTTTATATGTGTAGAAAAGTACGGAAAGAGCCTTGTGCATGTGTATGGTGCATTTGGGCGATTTATCCGCTTTTTAGGGCTGGACGTAATAGGCCTTGGAATAAGCATAACCGTTACTAACGATGACAGAGTTATGGTTCTTGATGGGGATGTTGGCTGTGTACACGTTTTCAGCACAGAGGGAACCTGTCTTTCCAAGTTCGGTTTAGAAGGTGTCACAAAAAATTGCCGTATAGATTTTCACCAGCGTAGTGAACATATAATTTTCTCCTGGAACTTAAACGATTCGAAAAGAGGGCAGGTGTTAATCTACACAAAAGATGGTAAGTTTGTAGACAGCGTTCAGCTCGACACAGACAAATGCCCAAGTTTATCGGGATTGGCAGTTACTAAGGACGGATGTATTGCAGTGATAGTTAAAGATAAAATGAAAGTGTACGTTATCCAGTAAAAGAAATACAAATCTTAGCCCTATTCAGACTGGAAGTGGGCTTTTGGCGCCACTTTTAATTCAAACCTCTGTAAATTTCACACAATTTTATCAAATATCACCAAACTGTCGGACTTTTCCTAAAATTTATTTGGTAGTGTATTGTTATTAGTGTCTTAGTATTTGTACAATATGGTAACAAGATTTTGCTCGACAGTTTTTTTCCACTTTTGCTTTTTACGAAGTTTTTGGTTTAATTTTATTTTTTCCCTATTGTCATAAATACCACATTTATTTGTGATCAATTTTTTCTAATGGCGGCAAAATGACGTCACTTAAAGTATGACGTCATCAATGTAACTTTTTTACTCAGAATGGTTCCCAAAGATGTCAACTGAGGCCAATTTGTGCAGTGTTTTTTAACATTTTTTTGTTAGAAAGAAAAATGAAACAGAGAGACAGGAGACAAAATTAAAAACCCTCTCCCCCTCTTCAGTCACAGAAACTCCAAAAAGTCCAGTTTTAATAGGGAAGACTTAAACCAATTTATTACAAAAGAGTGACAACAATTGGGAACTTTTAGTGATTAACAATTGACATTGCATCAAAAAAGAAGAAAAGTTTCGTTTGCCTTATTAAAATAACACTTTTGGTTGCTGAGATATTCTAAAGTTTTTCAAATATGTAAATTACCAAAGCTGCAACGTTAAAATCAAGAATCCAAAGCGAAAAACAGCAAAACAATCTTTATTTCTTGCAACAACAGACGAATGATCCCGAAACTTTACACTATAACACAAACACAAGCACATGCTGTAGAAAAAAAACGTTGTTTTGTAATTTATCCCATTGGATTCCCAATTTTGACGTCATAATTTTGTTAATTTGCATATTTGAAAAATGCTTCTTTTTCAAAAGCCTTGTAACAGACCAAGTTCCATGATAGTAATATACATGCACTTTAAGTTAATCTTTTGTCATCTATCTAAAAAAAAAGCATTGATTTTTTTGTTTTTGTACGAAATTACTGTCGCAATTTGTAATAGCGTCGCAATTTCTAATTCCTGCCATAACTTCTTATTGCGGTAGTCACAATTTGTAATAACTTTTACAAAGAAAATTCTTGGCATGGTTAGAGTCTTTCTGATCTATATTTAAAATTTTAGTCAACAAAAATACACTTTTTTCAGATGTAAGATATTTTGTAAAAGCAGTGTGTAAATATTTTCTCGCGTTAAAACAAGCAAAAAGACAAACGAATCGATTGAACCAGAAGTCTGAGGCAAGATGCTATTAGACGTTGTATCCGTCTTTGAAAGACGGATAAAACGTCTTGGACGAGTTCATTCTTCGGACGAGGTTAATTCATTTAATACGTCACAGAGTTGTCGAAATAAATTACGTGGAGAGCCTTGAAATAAATTCGTCGACATTAAATTCAACAATCTTCGGACGTATGAACTTACTATTATGTTAATTGTTTTGACAAACGATTTCGAGCATTAGCTGATCAGGTTAATTTTGTTATTCTTTTACCTCAGGATGAGCCAAAACGCTTGCTTTGAAAAATCTTTAAAACCGGCGAGTAATGCCTAAGTATAGTATAAAACCTTTATTGAATTCAGAAATTCTGAAAATAGTATTTTTGGACAAAGTACCTCTTTCTCATTTCATAGTTTCTCACCAATCAGTTTAGCATATATGGTTACCCTTTCTGTTTCAGTTGAGGAAGAACTCCAACGTTTGCAACTTACGGCTAAGTTGAAATTTCTTTTTTAATCTATCAATCGCACAGGAAGTTCAAAATTTGGAAAATGACTCTCAAAATGCCAATACCTTCAAAAAGTTGTCACAAATTGCAAAAATGAACTAATTACAAATTGCAACAAGGTGCTATTGCAAATTGCGACATGTTAATGTTACAAATTGCGGCAGTACACATAGTAAAATACAGTCGGAGAAACATAGTATAGATCACCAAAGCATTTTTTTTGTGGCCAAGCAAAGCCTGAAATTTGCCTAGTTACGGGGTGGTACATAAAGCGGTAGTTTTTCGAATTTTATCCGCCATTAGGCCTCGTTTTGAATGCCAATAGTATATCGACTTCCCCAACTGGGGATATACTTGACAAGGGGGTCCTCCGACGGAGTATTATACTAGTAATAACATATTTACATAAAAAAATTACTCAGTTAGAACTGATTGGCTGAGAGCATTGCAGTTAAATAGTAAAACCAGTGTAAAAATTTGTAATACCAGTGCAAAAAGAGTAACACCAGTGCAAATTACAAAACAAAATTATGAAATATTATTGGCTGAAAGGCAATGGCAAACTTTATAAGTTAATGACATCACGTAAAATGATGACGAACTGGAGACACTAGGGACTTTAGCACTGATTACGGCAACATCGACGTGTCTCATCAGAAATGAGTAATTTTTTATGAATGTTACTAATAAGTAATCATACGACTTTTGTCATGCAATTTTGAGTTAATTTGCACTCGTGAGATTTTCAAAAAGCTTATAAATTATAATGCACGTTGTCTTGTTCGAACAAAACTTATAGTACATGTTAATCGCTGAAAAGGTTCGAATAAAAGCTGAATGAAAAGTTCGTTTGGAGATGTGAACCAAAAAATACACAATCAGTTAAACATGAGGTTTATGTGAGTACTCACATACCGCACAAGTTTCTGTTCTGTACTCCAAAATTTTTCGGCTCATCTTCTGAGCCATCTTCAGGGAATGGAAAGGATGTACTTGAAGAGCTAGAGGTGCCACCCATCACCGAAGGTTAAGATATGGTGTGGGACCCATAAATCGTCTTTGAAAATCAGTTTAAACATGAGATTTTGTGAGTACTTACATACTGCACTTCTGTTCTGTATTCCAAAATTTTTCGGCTCACTTTCTGAGCCATCTTCAGGGAATGTCTTGAGGTCAAATTGCTCTTCGCTGCCGAACATCTTCTCAGTAGATACACCACATACAGAGCAAAACTTGGAATAACTTAAATTTACGCCTTTTACATGTATGTGGGAGCTAAATTTGGTTAAAAACGTTTATAAACGTTTAAATATGAGGGAGGTAAACTTTTCGATCCAATAAATCATTGTTTTTCACATAATAGAAAATCAAACGAGAATAAATATATCCGGACTTTTGCACATGCCATTGGTCCGGAATTTTCACTTCCACCGATTACTTGCATGAAGAAGGGTGTCTACATTTTCTGAATGTTGATCCGGGATTTAATATGGCTTTGCCAATCATCTTCAGTGATATCTAGGTTTTCCGCTAATGCTTGTTTAACGAAAATAACTTCAAAAGCATCATGAAGCGATATATACACATGTTTTTTTAGACTGATAAAGATAATTTGTTAAACAGCTCGACAAGAAGCGTTTTAGAGAAACGTTCAGTTGCCTTATTTACTTTACGGCATTCCATTACTATTATTTTCATGATCATAGTTTTAATTGTATAATCTCAGATCTTTTCTACGTCTTCAGGATTTGCAGTTTTCTTGAGCAAAATTAAGCTAATCTGTAACTATGAATGACGAGTCATGTATTAATATTGTCATTGTATTCCTCAAGAGTTCTTTTGTAACAAATTTTGAGGAAAGTGTTCTTGAGATGGTTTTGACTTCTTTTCCGTCTGTTGTTGTGAAAAATTATTTTAATGTTACATAATTTCAATACTGAGATAATAATTAGTTAGTAAATAAGGCTATAAACACGAATACGGAAGCTTAGAAGCATGATCCAGAAACTCAGTTTTACGTGAGTATATTCAGTGTAATTATTTTGTTTACAAGTTATTTTTTTAAATTAACATTAGTTACTATCGAGATATTTCTTGGGTTATAAGAGTGAGTTTTTAAAGTTAAAAGATTCAAATCTAGAGGTTGTTTTTTTTATGAGATTAGTTACTTAGCAAAACGTTGTACCGGTCTAAGTGGTATGTTTAGTCTTTTCTAACTGGTACATGTTCTTAGCACACCCTTCCTCGATTACAGTGGAGGGAAAGTAAGGCTAAGTCTTCCTACAAAAGTGATTGACCAGACTTTTCTAATCACTTGCAACGCAAGATTATCTTTGAAATTTAAAGAGTGAGGCTTTTTTCTAGTTCGTTTATACTTATAGATTCATACACGCAGGCACTGATTGTGAGGTAAAGTTCCTCTTTATTTAGCGCAAAACTACCATATAATAGTTTTTGTGGAACGTCAAGAACGTTGCGCAATCGCGCAATCTGCGCAGCGGTTTAGTTTAAAGCATTTTGGTAACACCGAGTTCTGTTTATTAGCATGAGTTGTAGGTTGGACTGATTAGCACTAAAGTTGCCGTTAAAACTGTTTATTATTTACCAACTCGGCTACGCACGATTTGATTCGCTTAGAAGTAGTAGATGTTAGACAATATTTACCTCCGAAATAATAGATAATGACAATTATTTAAAAACAGCCTAAAAAATTCTGTTTTATGCCATTTACGACATTTTGTAGTTGACAAACTGTCAAAACATGCTTAAACCGTATGTTAGGCTGCTCACGGCCGTGACTCTTGCCACGCTCAGTGATTCAAGTAATGATTTTTTTTTCTTAAAAAGAAATTTGTTGCCTCGTTGGTATATACTAAAACACCTATTCTTCGTCAATTTCGGCGGTGGATAGTGGCTTAATGAATATCTAATCCACCGAGATTGAAATAGACTAAGTGTTATTATACACTGGGTTTGACGACGTGAGAACTAACTTTTAAAATGTCCTCACATTTTGTGGATTTCTATTCTTGGATACAAATATAAACGCCCAAAGGAAAACGCTATTCAGAAAAGCAGCGAGGTTTCAACGGAGTTTGTGATTTAAAAAA
>JAOBRD020654223.1:0-15082 GCA_027575215.2 Hydrozoanthus sils
TAATAATACAAATAGATAATTAAATAAATTAATAAAATAAATAAATAAATAAATGAATACACACATATACATATATATATATATATACAGTCATATACATACAAACACAAATATATATATATATATAAAAGTAATTTCACAAGTTTTTTCAACTTTTTCCAGAATTGCCCGAGTTGCTTTGCAACGAGGGAAATTTGGAAACAATTGAAAACACAAGTGACACTAATCCTAAATTTTACGAGGAACCAGTTGATTACATGTTTATGACATCGAGGACAAAATTCTTCATTCTCCGCGGTGTATCCAAAAGAAAGCCTTGCATAACTTAACTCGTTTCTCCCAAATGAAACAAAACCTTTACAACCTCTGAAAACATTCGAAAATCTTTGGAAGAGGTTTGAAATAGTTTTTAAGGCATTTTTATGATTTTTTTAAAATTCAGAAAATCTTCAGAGGTGTTCAGAAACGTTCGGAAATTTTCCGAAATTTTCGAAAATCTTCGGAAAATGTTTCTCAGGCATTTTTGAGACTTTTTGAATTTTTCGAAAAACCTTCAGAAATTTTCGGAGGTGTACCAGCAACCAATCAGCACTAAGTAATTTTGCCCTGAATTAAGAAAAAATGCCCCCGCTGTTATCCAATCAGCTCAAAGTAATTTTGCCCTCTATGTTATAAACACTTTAACTTTTATTAGGTACCTTAAGATTTTAAGGACGGCAACAACAACAATGACAGCTTACAAAATCACATTTCTTGTTTGCCCTTTTTGATCACGAGTGACTAGTTTGCTTTCTCTTTTGTCCGAGTTATGCTTTGTGAATAGAAAAAGATGGAAGAGTTTTTTAAAGGTAAGAGAAGACGAACACAATTTTTCTTGGGCTGTTCTCGTAGTCGCAAAAACTTCAAAACTGGGCTTTTCACGTTGTAATCTTAAAGTCGACGACGTGCAGGTGTCCCGCACGATGCATTCCAACATTCAGCTATTGCATTCACTATTGTTCTCTGCCGTCGTCATCGGTGTTGCCCTCTTAAGATAAGCAAACACTAAATACCTACAAGAAAATAATCCGTGAAGAATTCTGGCAGCTCCAAAGACAAAATGTCGTTGTCCAAAGGGATGATGTCAAGAGGCAGCTCAGCGATTGATATGTCTATAGGTTAACGATATGTCGATATGTCGATAGGTTAACATGAATTGTAAAGGCAATAAGTGTACGGGTCCATTCCCTAGGCTATGAGTCCTTAACTGGAAAAGGAATTGACTAGAGATGGAAATGAGGGAAATCAATGGAGAATGTGCAAGCACCAAACATATCACATATTTTGCTTTGTTTGTTCAAACGTATTAATTTATATGTGTCGAATGAATGGAGATGTTAGATGCTGACAACTCTTCTGGGTCTTGCCCAATAAGCTAAGCTAAATCCTTTCTCAAGCCTAAGTGGCCGGGGCTTATCTCTGGTTTCTGAAGTGTTAAGTGGATGAGAGTCTTTGACTCCCCCTGAACAGGACACTAATCCATCGCAGGTTAGCTCCCAGCAGAACTGGTACTCATTTATACAGCTGAGTCAGCTGGAACAAAGTCAGGTTAAGTGTCTTTGCTCAAGGACACAACACAGTGGTCTGATTAGGGCTCAAACTCGGGACCCTTGGATTACAAATCGAATGCATTGACTGCTCGGTGGCTGCTTCACCAATGCCCAATAAGACTTAACTTATAAATTACCTGCCTTAGTTTAATCCTTAAAACTTACAAAACTCTTACTGTAAACCATCCATTTTACTATCAGCAATAAATTCAAAATAACCATCAAGTATTTTGGTTAATCAATTTATCTTCTAGTCAATCAACATTTAACAGCAATAACTTAAGACAAAGGTATAACAAACTCATATCATGCATAAATATTAATACCTAATACTATTAATAGTCATGATATAATTCGAAAGTAAATAAAAATCATGATATAATAGACTTATTAATAATCATGGTATAATAACAGTAATTTGGCAAATAACTAAAACTGAACAACTGCATACTCTACTACTATTAAGAATGCAAAGAGAAAAACCAAGGCAAGTAATAACAAATTAACATTTTCGGTAATTACTACAGATAATAAGCAAAATAATTAATTTTGTTAAATATATCAGTTGTATTTAAATTTCTTTCTAGAATAAATTGGCAGATCAAACAATCTAAAGGAACTTGAATATTCTGTACAACAAAATGTAGTGCTTAAAAAGAATACTGTTCCTTTAATATATACAGAAAAGGAGTTTCTGCTCAGTCTAAAAAGATCTTACATACCTCCAAACACACCCTCTTGCTCCAGCACCATTTCACAGACACACAGCTATAAGATGATATACATTGCTAACTATATCAGTGATGCCTTTGATGCATGTGCAGCTTGGGTGAGAATTGATGACTGTTACTACCTTAATCCTTTCCTGGGGGTGGGGGTTCTCTGGGGTGAAATGGGTAGGTCGAATGACTGTTAAAAAAGTCCCCAAATACCCTAAAAACACCATATAGACGTAAAAAATTTCCACCCTAAAATATAGCCTCTTGGTCTAAAAATTACCCTAAAATACCAATTAAAATCTGTTGTTTATAACTGGATAGACATATATTGTGCAGATATTGTGCAGTAAATAGTCATAGAGGCAGGTACCTAACAGGATTTTTTGTCTTTGAACTTCTCATTCAGTACAAATGCTTGCTAAAACAAGGGACTGCAAGCAGTCTATTAGCTTCACATTTTTCAACACCATAAAATACAAGGCACTTGATCTAACAGAGGTCTTCCTTTAACAACTCCTAAAAATACCCAGCTGACTATATTAACCCCTAAAAACTATGCAGTCCTACCACCTAAAAATATGGAGTGCCAGGCCACCGCCTACCCCTCCTCCCCTTACTCCTGGGTCATTTGATGGTACAAACATTCTAAATGCAAAACATTTAAATCTGCAACCAAGGCAGAGAGAATGACTAAATGATGCAATCTGTAAATGAACAAATTTGGTAAAAACTTACACTGTTAACATATGATTTTAAAAGTGATCTGTCAAAATAAAAAAACAAACCTTTCTTGGAACAAAGACTAGTTTGTATTCCCTTTTTCTTAAGTTCTGTTTGTCATTGTTGATATGATCTAAAGAGCATTATCAGGGAGTCAGATAGCTATTTGCAATGTCCTAGTAACATTACTAATAACAACAATAATGATATGTTTTGATAAAAGTTATATATGCCCTTTATATGGTTGCCATCATTTTTAAGTTGTATGTATGCAGTTGTTTTTTGCTATTAGCTTCAATAATAACAGTTTCAATTAACTTTGTTCTCTATAACAACATTATTAGCCATATCAGCACAGGGGTGCCAAACACTGTCCAAGTGAGTCATAATATCACAGGGGGGCCAACTATTGCCTAAGTGGGCCATATCAGCACAGGGGGCCAAATAAGTCTGAGTTAGCCATATCAGAACAGGAGGGCCAAATAATGCCTGAATGGGCTGTATCAGCACAGAGGGGCCAAATACTGTCTGAGTGGGCCATATCAGCAAAGAGGGACTAAATACTGTCTGAGTTAGCCATATCAGCACAGGGGGACCAAATACTGCTTGAGTGTGCTGTATCAGCACAGGGGGACCAAATACTGCCTGAGTGTGCTGTATCAGCACAGGGGAACCAAATACTGCCTGAGTGTGCCATATCAGCACAGGGGGACCAGGTAGTGCCAGAAAGAGTTAATGTAGCTCAGAAATAGCAACAGAAATTAAATCGCTGCATTAATAGCAGCATAACAAAATAAACAAAAAGTGTGGTAAATTTGTAACATCATCAATCTTATTTACTTCATTTATATTTATTTGGGTGTCATATCAAGAGCAACACCAATTATAATGAATGTGTAAGTTCCTAATTAAATAACATATAATTATCAATAAAAATCTGCTTAATAATATAAATAGCTAACTTACCAGCAATAAACTTTGTAGAAACCATTACAGGTCGTAACAAATAAACGCGTCTGCAGAAATAAAAAAATCTAAATCAGAGAAATATTCTATCTATATCAAGGGAAAATTTCCAGAAAGGAACTGCTGATGCATGGATAAAAACTCATTTTCAAAAGTTTTCTGTGTTTTATCTTTTTAACATATACAATTTTGTATTTTACTAAGACAAAATATACTTACTTTTCACAACCAATGTCAATTCTATCATTTTCTAATTTGAATATTTTTTCAACTCCATGCTCCTACAAGTAAGATAAAACATGAAGTTAATTTCAATTAACAAACAATGTGTAAAAAAATTGGCTCACTTTTACATTATTGTATACACAGTATATTATACTAAGCCTTATATATAAATAACACAAATAAAATTATTTGTAAAGCAATGGCTGTGTACTAACAAACAACAACAACAAACATTTATTATTTCACCTCAAGTGTAGCTATATTAATAAACAAATTTTTAAAATTATATAATAAGGTGCTGACTACCCAGAATAACCATGAGGGGCTATACTAGCCAGGGAGCCAGAACACATTTTGAATTACAAGTACATGTTTGCATCAGTGCATAAAATAGAAATAATATCAAAAAATAATAAGGAAAAAAATAATAATTGAGTCAAAGAAAGAAAACAGCATGTTTGTACTTGTTTATAAAAACATCAGAAATAATAGAAATAGTAATAAATAATAGTTAATCTGTACTAAGGCTTGTTACCTTGCGAACACCAAAATCATTGTCCTTAATAGTTGCAATTTGGCAATTTGAGCCTCATACAATGTTCTTAAATTGTTCTTACAAAAACTAAGCCTAAGGCATTGCAATATATGTATTAGAAAACGAAACAACCTTTCTGAAAACGATGGCAGGTGTACATTTTATCACTGACAATGCAAATGCAAACCTAGGTTCCACTGATAAAAAAAATTAAGGGAAGTTAACAATTGGTAAATCTCTTCCATGTACTAACAACACTATATGTATCAATCTTGAGGTTTACAGATCCTCTCTTTGTGTTTTTATGGGTAGTTTTAGACATTTATAAATGTGGTAAAATTGCACAGGTCGCACCATCTTTTCCATAATTGTGGATCAACGCTTGGCAGGGGTTTCCTGGAAACCCAGGATCGGGGATCAGGGGTCGGGGATCGGGGATTGACGATCAGGATCAAGAATTAAAAAATATTAAAAAACCAAAATAAAAATGGACAAGTATAAAACCTGGGCCCCCAATTTGAATCCCTTTATCTTCAAAAGAGCTGACGGAATCAGCTCTGACAGTAAACAATTTGCACTTTGCAGAATTCTCGTATCTTAAACCGATGGAATTTAAGCTCAGTAAATAACTTGCAGAACTTACAAAACTGCTTCTGAACTTGTTGAACTTAAAACTTACCATATGGTTTAGTAGTTCTCTTAGGAGCTACTGACTGAGAAAATCAAATACTTGTGGACAAACCTCAGATTTCAGAATTTTTTATATTTTACCTGGAGAACCCCTTTGGTGAACTCATTTTAGAAATCAGACTTAAACTTGCAACTGAGCTTTCGTTTTTGAGAAATTTAGGAAAAACCTAAATTAGTGCTCACATGCCCTCAGGGCCTGGTAACTTTAATGAAAAATGGTAATCAACTTTGATTCTCGCATACACACAACTGCTCTATCAGGCCCATCAGAACAAAATTGATATTGGGGTGCTGTGATATTGGTGGGGGGGCTGTGAGCATAGCATAGAGGTTTAGTCAGCATTATTCTTACATGGAAACAGTGAATGATGAGATATTATTGGGGGGACCCCCTCCCCCTTCCGACGGCCCTGTCTGTTGTATGGAGCTGACATTTCTCAAAAAATTAAACAGTTCCTTTTACCACAAAAATATCTACAAGTTTTAAAATTTAAACTATCTGCTCATGATAATTTTGCACACCTGCAGCATTACTGAGAGCAACACTCTGAAAATAGCCAAACTTTACAGGTCAAAAAAGGCAACTGCGATATTGAGCTTCTTTTGTCACAAATTTTTCGCTGCAGGAAATTAGAGCTCTATCATAGCATTACAACATATTAAAAATCCAACTTGAGTAATTCATAAACCGCTCGCTGCGAGTTTCGAAAGTTGAAAATACTTTACAGTTGAAAAAAAGCAATTTCAAGTTCAATGTGTGACATAGTAGGCACTGCTTGGTATTGTTGTCATTAGGCCATTTGAGTTCTAAAGCAATTAGCTAACTGTAGATACAGCAAGAAAACTCAAGAATATCATCTCCTCTTATGCTCGTTAACTTTTCAGTCTAAGTTGAGCACTAAAGATGCCCCTAAAAAGGCTCGCAAAAGGAGGGATGGTTATAGCACCCCAGGACCCCCTCCCCTCCTGGCTATGCCCCCGTATATATCACTGGGAGGCAGCATATTTGGAGCTCACTGTATTACCAGCATCATGAGTATAGTGCCGATTTTGTGAGGCATTTAGAGGCTTGATTAAAAGAAGCCACATATAAACTATTTTAATAGTAGTTAAAACTACTTATAATTAACACCAACAAACCTTGAGAAATGTGGCACCAGCAATGTGGTCCAGTGGTTTCATTAAATTTGGATCAATGACAAGATCCTTCCTTCCTGGAAACTATTCAAGATTTGAAAGCAGTTGGAAGACTCTGTTAAATATACAACTATATATACTTGCTACTAACAATATAATTACAATAATTATAATGCCCTTCCTATCCATCCCCCAACATAAAACAAACATGCAGCCTGCAAGTGCAGCAAAATTAAAATTTATCTGACTTCGACTTATTTCTAGATCTGAAATATGCATATTTCCCCAATTAACTTCAGACCATGACTGATTCATCAATACAGAACCCAAAAGGTTAATAACATTTCACATTCCAATGTATCATTCCAATTCTGACTGAATTAAGTGGCCCAAAAACTCCTGCCTGTTGGTAGTCTATATGTACAGACATGCTTAGGTCATATTTAGAAGTAGCTCCTAGTCCCTGCTCCTCAATCCATAAAAAAACATGTTTATTTAAAAACATTGAGAAACTGCCTGCATAGTATTTTCAGTGAACAGACCAAGCTTCACCTCTGACGTGTTACACTGATTGGGTGGAGAAGGGGGTGAAGAGTATTGAAATTATAATTCACTCCTTTATAGGAAGTTTTCGAGCACCAAATTTGTTCTTTTAATTTTTTACCCCTTTCTTCTCACCCCCCCTCCCCCATCCTCCCCTTTATCCTCCCTCCACAAATCATTTGCAGATCACTTCTTCAGAAAAATCTAAAAACCACTCAAGTACTTGTGACAAAAATATAAAAACGAATTGCACTTTTAGCTGAAGAGCGTTCAAAGCAAACACATCATTGTTTTGACAATTTCAGATGAAGTGAATCAACCTTACTTTAAAAGTTATTTAAAATCAAAACAATCAAGTCTACAGTCTTCGTCTTATCGTTATGTACGTACATCTTTTTTACTCTACAACATCAATCGAAATTCAGCAATCCTTACACATGAACCTTACATTTGGCTGAAGCCTAACGAGGAAACCTGAACCATCTGGCGTGTATGTGACATTAAATCCATCGTTGGGGTTTATTAACGAGTCTCAAACCGGAACTAATAGATACCAAAGCTAAGGCAATAGTAATACCGACTCGCATTTGAATCATTACTTGTTAACTCAATTGCAAGTACTACTGGTCTGCAAATAAAAAATTCATATCTAATCTTTGCATTTCTCACCGATTCTAAGATGTCCAGCAGCTGATCCCGGACAATCCGCTTGAGGTAGCTAAAATCTGGTAAATCATTCTTTTCGTCCACCATCTTGAAAACCTGTTTGGAGGCCTGGATGCACTTCCTTGCCAGGCTACCAAGCAAATGTACCAACCTTGAAGAATTTTAAAATTAAGCAAGTTTCTGTCTGCAAAGTCCTTGTTTTCTCGTCTTCTCTTTAGGCAGTTATCATGCCGAAGAAGTTTAAAGGAGTTAATTCGAAGGCCGAAGAAGCAAGGGCTCGAAAAGCAGCTGTAAAAGAAGCGGAACGAGACAAGAAGCAGAAAGACCTCGAGGACGAGTATTGGCGCGATGACGACAGAATGGCTCAGAAGAAACAACAGCGAAAAGTGAGTATTTTTTAATACAACAATGCAGTCAAACTGTATGCATGATAAGAAAGTGAAGTACTGACTTATATTTGATTTAGACGATCTCTTAAACGAATGAGGACAAAAGATTATTAAAAGACAAAAGGGAGTGTTGAAGCGTTTTGAAACAAAATTTAATATGACACACCATATAGCTACATGTAAATAGCAGTAACTGGCAAGAGACAGTCTTGAGTAAATAGAATTATAACGTTGTACTGGAAAATGATTCTTTTTATAAACCTTTTTTCTATTGAACTAAATCAGAACAATGATTTTAAAAATATGCCTAAAGCCGATTTTTTCTCACCTTGCCACCTGCCATTTGGTCTCACTTCTATATTTAGACTTCTTTCATTTGTCAGAAGTATTCTTTTTGACAAATCACGATGGATATTTACTTACTATTTAGAGTGTTAAGTTCGACTTTTAACTAAGACTGACTTTATCATTAAAATGATGACAATAAAAAAGATAGTTAAAAATGTTTTCATTAATTAAGCATGGTACAAAAATACTAAAATATAGGCATATTAATGCAAACAAGTTGTTATTAGCTGTTTCAACAATTTTAATGTATTTTTAGTTCCATCATTCATTTTTTTGCTCTATGTTTTCCTATATGCCCTAGGCCTAGTTTACTATATGAATGAATGAGTAACTTAAAAACTGTGTCAATGAGATAGCAGCTTTTTACTGAGTAAGGACCACATAGTTAAGAATCTCAACAGGTTGGAGGCAGACTAGTTGACAGTCTATGAGCCATTGGATTTGACTCTGAGATTACTGATCAGGACCAAAACCAGTCAGTAGTTAGAGTGGAATTTAGGCTTGGGACAATCATATCCTAACCACTAAGCGACACTACCACACTGATTTAAAGGTTCTTTATTTCCTGTTTTAATCAGGGTTTGGTGGAACTAAGCTCGTGCCTAGCGCGAGGGCATGGTGGGGCTTATAGCCCATCCAGACCCCTAGCTCCAATCTCCCTGTCAATTATTTACAATTATAATGCATCTAAAAATTTTGTGCAATCTCTTTGGATAAAACACATCACGTGGTACAAAATCGGAAATAAGTTATCAGCGAATATACCCCTTCCAATTTGATAACTGCCCTGCGATTTTGTCTGCCATTTTTAATTGACAATAAACATTATTTTTCAAATTTTGAACAAGTTTAAATTGATAGACAAGAAAATTAATCATTTCCCCGAGTCTAACAATGAAGATTGTAAAAATTCCTGGTTTCAAAGGCAGTGCCAGACAGCGCAAAAAAGTCGGCAAAGTACGCCGTAAACATACTTGAAGGTAAAACAAAGCCATGAGTCCGCTTTGGCGCTAAACAACAGTTACAATAACAAGCTTAACTAAACCTATCAAGTCTGTAAAGTTCTGAAAAATATCTTAAGTTTAAAACTGAGAGTTTACATTCCATCCAACTTCGGTTAGTGTGGAGAAGAAGAAAATTTTTATTGCTACAATTGTACACAATTTTTTTTCGAAGAAAAAATTATTGGGAGGGTTATGATATAAATAAACCCCTTTTGGGCTTACTGGTATATTGGAGGATAATGACCTTGGCTGATAAATTGTCCTTAAATTTCTCAGTTGCCCTCGAAGCGAACTGTTCATTTTTTGGACAATCTATCAGCAGCGGACATTATCCTCTGATATACCAGCCGCCGGAAGGGGTTTATTTACTAAATATCTTTTACATATGTAATCAAAAATTTGTTCCAAATTGAACAGTGCCCACAAAGTAGAGAAGAATAAATATCACTGCCCAGAAACAACCTTTTTCTATTATTCTTGGACCAGGAACTAGTCCGCAGACACTGCTAATCTTGTTGTTGTTGTTGTTTAGGGGCGACGTTTCTTGAAAAAACCCTAAGGCTCTGTCAGTTCACATCATATCACAATAAAACCTCCCACAAGGACCCTAAGGGATATTCCCCATCAATTGACGGAGTTAGATTTTTGATTTCTGGATTTTTAGAGAATTTATGAACATTTTTAGAT
The DNA here is from genome assembly GCA_027575215.2 of Hydrozoanthus sils. Classification (NCBI taxonomy): domain Eukaryota; kingdom Metazoa; phylum Cnidaria; class Anthozoa; order Zoantharia; family Hydrozoanthidae; genus Hydrozoanthus; species Hydrozoanthus sils. Next base: position 10,219 of record JAOBRD020654223.1, read on the forward strand.
TGTGCCGTTAAGCAGTATTCAAAATTAACGTGCACAGCCAAAGCCAACTAAAAGAACTAAGCTTCGTTAGTTTGCATCATATCACAATAAAACTTCTCTCAGCGACCTTAAGAATATTCCGCATTGATTGACGGAGTTAAATTTTTTATTTCTGGATTTTTAGAGAATTTACGAGCATTTTCAGATTACGCCGTAAACATTGCAACTCACACTATTCAAAACTAGTATGCATAGCTGAAACCAACTAAAAGAACTAAAGTTCCACCAGTTCACACCATATCGCGATAAAACTTTTCACAATGACCCTAAGGGATATTACCATCGATTGACAGAGTTATCTTTTTGATTTCTGGATTTTTAGAGAATTTACAAGCATATTTGGATTGCACAGTAAACATTGCAATTCACAGTATTCAAAGCCAAAGCAGACTAAAAGAACTAAAGCTCTGCCAGTTGGCATCATATCGCCATAAATGTTTGCACAGTGGTAATAAGCAGAAATCTCTACAATTGACTGACTGAGTTAGACTTTTATTTTTGATTCTTGGGGGACTTTACGAGCAATTCTTGATTGTACCATACAACACAAATCTTTTCTTATTATTATTCATTGAGAGAAATCAAGTTAAAACATTGTTATGCATTTTCTTTGTTTTCAACAATAACGAATAATGTGGTCATAATCCACTGCTGGACTTGAGCTACTTTCGCAAATAAATAAAGCATACAATTTTTCGTCAGACACAATGATTCGACTGTACATGCAGTATACAGCTAATATCGCAACTGCAGTTTAACTATGTAGGACGGTCGACGAAGTAAGAATTGGTGTACAGTGTATGGGAGCGAGTTAAAAGCCATCAAGTAAAATGTATGTGCAGGAAAAAAAACAAAATGCAGGATGTATGCATTTCAAAAAATTGAAAATCTGCCTGCCAACAGGTTGAGGTTATAAGTTGAATTGAAAACATTAAAATGTTAATATCTCGGGAACCATAAAAGATTTTGATAAATTTTTTCACAGTTTTTCCTCATTTGGCAAGAACTATCCACTAAGGTTATAAAATGTTTCACTTCATTGGCACTTTAAAAGGCTCATTTCTCAGAAAGTATCCAATGTACAAAGCTAAAACTTTGACTGATGACTACATGCACCACACTTTATTAAGCTAGTGACTTATTTTACTTGAATGTGGAAAATGGATTTATGCTCTTATTAATAATGTAAACAATGAAATCTGCTTTTCCCCTTTATTTAGGAGAGATCCATATTGGTTTGCTGGTGACCCTGTAATGAAAGTATGAAGGGGTCCCTTGGACCCTTCCTAAAACCTACTGAAAACCCTGAAATGTAAATGCTATTTCGAAAACACACTTTTTTTACGATCTCCATCAGGATGACAAAGAAAAGAAAAGATTAGAAGCTCTTGAGCGAAGACAGGCTACAAAAGAATTGCTGGAAAAGGAAGAGAAAGAAACGAAGGGCAAGGCCCACCAAGGAACAAGTAAAACTACCAGAGCACAAATAGCCGCAGCACAGGCACAACAAACAAAAGAAGTAAAACCAAAGAAAAGTACAGAACCGGAACTTGAGGAAAATCCAAATATCAAAATGGCACAGATGCTAGCTGCAGAAGGAGCAGTGGAGGCCCGCAGTGTCGAGGATGCAATTTCTGTATTGAGTGTGAAAGACAGTGTTGAAAAACATCCAGAAAGGAGAATGAAGGCCGCATATTTAGCTTTCGAAGAGGCAAACTTACCAAGACTAAAGCAAGAAAATCCAAATATGAGACTGTCACAGCTGAAACAAATGCTTAAGAAGGATTGGATGAAGTCACCTGAAAACCCCATGAACCAAGCTCATAGGGCATATAATAGTAAAACTTAAATTTTGATTTAAAATTTGTCAATAACTAGAAAAAGGGATACATGAGATGGTCTTCAAGACTGGTTTTTCCCAACATACGCTACCAAAGTATTATTAGTTTTAGCAGGTATTGAAATACAATGACTTTGACCATTTTTGTGTAAGTAAGCTTTCAGTAAGTAAACTTCTCTGGCGCCAGGTTATTTAAACTGTGCTTCATTACTCGAAACTAATTATTTAAGCATTAAGAAATTTTAAGATGGCGTATGCAGATACTCTCTGTTCATATTTATAAAATAAAGCGCGTTCTGATTCGCTGTGGTGACGCACTCGAAATATGAATAGAGTGTCTCAATACGTCATCGCGGGGATTTATCAGCTGTTTCTGTGCCTTATTTTATAAAAGAAATATAAAACTCGCTCACTTGCTCTGTTCATTAATAGAAACACTTAATAACTTTTAAGTTCACTCAAGAAGTGCGAGAAAAACTCGCCTGCGGCTCTTTTCTAAACGCTTCTTTAGTTCTTTTGTGTTTCTATTACTTAGTAGAGTGTGTGCGCTCGTCTTATATTTCTATATTAGAGTGCGTCACCACAGCCGATCAGAACATTTTCGTGAGTTTCAGCCAATGAACAAGGTAAACCATGGCTAAAGACAAAACCTATGAAACCTATTTACAAAACATAGCTAAAACCTTTTTATTGACAAAACCTGGTGATGGAGTGACAACAACAACACACAAAAGTAAACGCTGGCTAACTGGTCATTGGCGAAACGACTCGTTGGTGGAACGACCCGTTACCGGTGTGACATAGCATAGTTGTTCGTATCCATATTAGTGTTTTTTAAATCGTTTCTGACCGCAAACAACTTGTTACCTACCGATTACAAGGATAAGACTAGTAAAATAATAACGAATGTGGTAAGTCAACCTGGCGTTTGGACCGCCATCATTAATCCGAAGTCAGTTTTGGGAGGAAGGTCAAAAATCCGTAGGAGCTAAAATTACAACGAGTACAGGGCTCACACGGCCATGAAAAGTCATGGAATTTAACTATTGGTTTTGATTTTGATTGGGAAAATGAATTCTCGTAAAATTTTAAGCCATATGAATTTATGATGAGTACTAGTTTGATCTAGTTTGCCTTAAATTAGCAAATTTAAACTTGTGTTTTGCTCTAAACTCAAGAACGTTCTGCTATCTTTCAGTGTTCAAAAGGTGCAATTGTTGTTTAAAGTTGTTTTTATTGGAGTAGATTTTTGGTTACTCGATGTTTTTTGGTCATGGAAAATTCGTGAAAAAATCGTGGAATTTCATTCCTCATTTTCAATGTTAACCCTGGAGTATTTTTTAACAAAAACTTTTTTCCCAAGAGAGCACAATGTTGAATGCTGTATTCTGATTGGTTGGTATGGGGTTCGGAGTTTCCTATCACTGCCTTGGGAATCAACATTCACCAGACCTCGATCGGTCACAGTTTTTCACTATAGGGACCGCCTTGCTGACAAATAACGTGTATATAGAACGGGCCTGATAAAATCAAGAACGGAATGAAAACGGAAGATTTCTGATCGAACACTGGGGAGTCCGAGGATTTCTCCTCTCCCCGCAGAAAATCTTGTTTCTTATATTGTTTTAGAAAAAGTAACTTTTAGAGCGTATTCTCGTCGTATCCTTAAAGTGCATATGAAGTGAAAATTTTATTACTTCATTGGACAGACCTTGCTAAATAAAGAATAGTGAAGAAACTTCGTTTAATTATTTTATGTATCTTGAGATATTAACACTTAAAGTTTTCAACTGATGACGTCTGAGTGGTTCCGACAAATTTGCATTTTTTAAAATCTGCTGTCAATCCATAACCTTCGGATGTATTTAAGTCAAAGTTGGGTTGCTAATATATCTCGAGGTAGAAAGATAATTAGTCCAAGTTTGACTCGAATTCATCCAAAGGTTATGGGTGGGCATCCGATTTTTAAAAAATGCAAATTTGTGGGAACCACTGATGACGTCATCAGTTAAAGACTTTAAATGTTAATATCTCAAGAACCATAAAATGTTTTCTACTGCTTTTCCTCATTTAGCAATGTCTATCCACGTACTGAAGTAGTAGAATTTTTCACTTCATATACACTTTAAAGATAGTTTAAAAAACGCGCAAGGTGGACGGTAAAGGAGCCGCCATATTCTCGCTCGCGATCTAATCTGTGACATCACAACGTCAAATTGCAGTTTTTTGTCAAAGAAATGTAAGCTTTTATTAAATTGCTGTAAGAGGAAAACGTTTTTTTCTATTCTGCTGTATAGTTTTACGAAAAATGCATGGTGAGGAAGTTGAAAAAGAAATTTGAATAAGAAGATCATTGAGTAAAATCAGCAAACCGTTTCTCCTGGCAACTTTGGTTTGAGGACGGTTTGGCGAATTTGCATCAAATATTAACTTAAGAATTAATTTTTAAACTTCCCAAAAAATCACCAAATTCAAAAAATTCTCTGAAACTACCAATCTTCAAGAAAAAAAATACAACTCAAAATTCATCCAAAAATTCTTAAAGTATTCAAGCTGATTCTCCTTCATTCCTTCTTTGTTTTAAGCAAAGAGATTTTGTAGATTCAAACCATGGACGGGAATATCGGAAGAAACGAGGAAAAGTGGCCACAAAGTATGCTTTGGGTTTAATCCCGCCTTAAACAGTCCGAACAAGGCAAAAGAGCTAATTCTTTTGGCAGTTTACAGTTGTGACGTCAGACGTCAGTGCAACATGGAGGCATCCATGGGATTAGAGTAGTACTTTCTTTACTCAATTTTTGCAGAATATTAATAAATAAATCGTTTTAATTTAGAAAGTGCGTTTTTGGAATCCCAAACTGATTAAAATATATCAAAATAGGTTTTGAGTCTCCCAACATTTAAAGCCCCTATCAAGCGTATTTTTTTTAAGTTCCAGATTAAAACTGTTGTCATCTGTGAACTCAAAAATCGAATAACCAAAGA
>JAOBRD020654329.1:0-15081 GCA_027575215.2 Hydrozoanthus sils
CATATAATACTTCAAGTTTATACTACTCGCCGACGCATTCAATAGTTTTTTTTAAAAACTATATACCATAAGTTTAAACAAAATACAGCTTCGTAGCTTTTTTTGTCACACATGTAACCAAAAAATAACGTTGATTTCTCCAAGGGACAATTGCCCTTCAAGTGGACAGCGCCAGAGGTTATTCTGGATACAGAGTACCAAGTTACTGCTAAGATTGATGTGTAAGAATGTTACAAACATTGTTGATACAAATCTACATTGTCATTAAACTGTATACATAGTCGAGACAAAAATAATTTGAAAGATAAACATCTTAACTCTAGACTATCTTGTATAACTTATGATTTCATAAAAATTTGGGGTCTGGGAACAAAAGCAGCTCCTAGCTGTTTTGATCGAATGAAATTATTAGGCTTTACATTAGGCACATGTAAAATTATACGTTTAAACTGGTTCTTAGTGTTTCTTCAGTCAAATGGTCTAAGGTGCTTATAACAGTGCCTATAAAACAAGTCGGCACTGTAGATTAAACATTCGTACTTTTTTTCAGGTGGTTGTATGGAATCTTGATGTTTGAGATTTTTACGCTTGGTAAGTCAAACGACTTACGCTTGTAAACGTGCTAAAAAGTTTAAACCCTCGAGATACTATTGCTATAGCATAGTTCACTTCATGTTATGGTATCTTTATGTCAACTCGTGTTTTTCAAATTAAAGACACCGCAGTGCAAGTAATCTAAGTAAAGTAACTATATTTTGTTCGTGCGATAAATATTTCAGATGTATTTAAAAAACACATTACATCAGTATGTATCAAGTTTTTGAAATTATTTTGTAGCAGCTTTATGTCGTTCCAAACTTGTCAATTCAATCAAGATATTTTAAGCGGCACAATGAAGAAAAGGAAAAAAATGCAGCTAAGCTTTTAAATTGTTAGATTCGCAATGCATACTTGATTATGATTAATCTTTGTTTTCCATGTTTTAAAATTGTATCAAAAACCCTTTATTTAAAGTACCAAGAACCATAAATACCAAAGTACCAAAGAAACCACAATACCAAAGTACCAAAGAGCCCTCATACCAAAGTACCCTCAATACCAAAGTACGAAAGAACTCTCAATACCGATTGAAGTACCAAAGATCCCTCAATACCAAAGTACCAAAGAATCCTCAATACCAAAGTACCAAAGAACCCTCAATACCAAAGTACCAAAGAACCTTCCATACCAAAGCACCAAAGAACCCTAAATACCAAAGCACCAAAGAACCCTCAATACCAAAGTACCAAAGAACCCTCAATACCAAAGTACCAAAGAACCCTCAATATCAAAGTACCAAAGAACCCTCAATACCAAAGTACCAAAGAACCTTCCATACTAAAGCACCAAAGAACCCTAAATACCAAAGTACGAAAGAACCCTAAATACCAAAGTACCAAATTACCCTCAATACCAAAGTACCAAAGAACCCTAAATACCAAAGTACCAAATTACCCTCAATACCAAAGTACCAAAGAACCCTAAATACCAAAGTACCTTCGATATCAAAGTACCAAAGAACCCTCGATATACCAAAGTACCAAAGAACCCTTAATACCAAAGTACCAAAGAACTCTCAATTCCAAAGTACCAAAGAACCATGGTATATCGTGTTAGTGATCTGAGTGTTATTATAGACACTTTTCATAAACGGCAGCGATTTAATTATTGTCTTGTTTACATTCAAATTATTCCTCCTAGCTTCGTTCTTGAGTTTTACTTTCAAAAGAATGTGTTACGCACAACAAGTCTAAGGGCTAATTTGAATATAGCCGCCATTTATGCATAGTGTCTATTTCAACTATAGAAAGCAATAAATCATAACCTTTGCTTTTATGTGCTGTGGTCTTTTTTCGTTGTTGCTGATCAGTTCCAAGTCAAACGTATTCCTTCACTTTAGGTGCGACCCCCTACCAAGGATGGCCACCTGCAAGGGTTTTAGAAGAAGTTAAGAACGGCTACCGCATGGAAAAACCATCCCACCTCGGCAACTTTCTGTGAGTTATTGATCCTTGGTTTAAGCAACTCTGCCATACAACTTGTCATGTTTCTCTGATATAAATTTACTTTTTTGATGAATAATATGACTTTTGCTAAACTGGGAGTTAAATCATTCTCCCTATGAACGTAGGAAAAAATGTTTAAACTGTTGTTTTCATGAAGTAATGTTGTTAAGCAATGTAAGTTAACTTTTCCAATGTATGGAAGGTACAAATTGATGTTGAAGTGCTGGGCTGGAAACCCCAAGGAACGACCTTCCTTCGAAGAGATTCAGAACGCATTGACTGAATCACAGAAATCGGTAAAGAACCAAATCTTTTTGTAAAACATTATAAACGTTATTTGTTTATTAAAGACTTTGAAATTAACTTCTGCTTACTCTGTTCTCAAAGGCATAGTAACTCGCTAGCCAAACAATTTTTATGGTTTTTGGTCCAACCTTGTAAAAGCTCTAAAGTTTGACGAAAAAATAATAGAAGTTTTTTTGTTGTGTTCACTTGTAATGTAAAGTTTAGGCTACTCCCCCCCCCCATCCCCCCGTCAACATAAAAATAGTTTACAAGTATTTTAAAGAGTTAACAGCATTACATTACATTAGAAAAATTAGATATTTATTGTACATGAGTAACTGTTTAGCATATGCCAAACTTGAGGAACTGAAAAGCAAGGTAACAATACAAGGCACAATTCACCAAACGTCTGTTATCAGTAGCTTATAAAAAGGATTAACATTGTCAATGTGTGCAACTTTTGTGCAGGAGTACGGCTGCTCAAATGATATGAGCCTTTACGAACAACACATGTACCCGAAGTTTGATGGCAAATTTGACGTGCAGTGTTTATTCGACGAAGAGGAAACCGCTGATTGACCGGAACTTCCTCCCCGACAAACAGCATTCATGGCAGATGAGAACTTCAAAGCGAGGTAGGACCTAACTCTAGCGACCGACAGGACCAAGTCGAATCATGTGCCAGCTCTGCCTGCAATAACACCCTTCGGAGAGATCAGAACCATTCCCAAAGTGGAGTTCAAGGCGAGTTTGAAGGTTACAAGATCAAGATCGCTGCCACAGCCACCATTGATCCAACCAGTTCGCCAGGAGCAAACACAAAGCAAAATGATAAAATTGAAAACAACGTGTCATTGGCCATGTAAAAATCCCGTCCAAGGAGACGGCTATTCCCCTAAGTGTGTTGACGAAGAGGTTGGTGGTTACCGGTGCATGAACGCTGCCACAGTCGCCTGGGAGCCAACCAATTCTCTAGGATCAAACACCAAGCAAAACGACAAATCTGAAAACGGGTCGTCTGCCAGTATAAATCCCGCCCAAGGAGACGACTATTCCCCTAAGCGTGTCGCCGAAGAGGTTGGTGGTTATGTGTGCACGAATGCTGCCACAACCACAGTGGATCAAAGCAGTTCATCAGGATCAATTTTTTAAAGAAAACATCTACACAACTAGCTCTCCCGGTATAGTAGCTGAGAAACGTTTCCCCATAGAAACCGATTCGCAACCATCTTATACTTTAATAGTTTAATTCAAAGAAACAGTAAACTCGAAACGCATCCACTATTATGAATCGTTTCGATTGTAAATAAACCTAGTTTGGTTTACATTTTAGAATGTATACTTTGGTGCTTTTTTGAAAGTGTCTTGTGGCACCTTAAATAAGCTATAGAATAGATTGTTAAAGTAATGCATTCAAATTACAGTATTATTATCAAGTCGTTGCTTTTTGCTGTAAGTAGGTTTCTTCGAAAACCTCTCTGAACCGTAAGTATTGCTAAATTTTAACCGTAAAAAAGCACCTCAAATTTGAAAAAAAAATTTTGTGACAAGTCTAAGAGTAGTATAGATTTAATTCACCTCCTAAGGACAGAACCTTTCTTGTATGCCCTGGAGGAAAGATGGATTCAAATGCATTATTCACGTTACGTTGTTCACGGGAACCTCGTAGGTAGTACGGAGCTACACATACAATATTGTTAGAGGTGAAAAATTTGAAAATATTGCCGGAATTTGAATCCTCCCTCTTCCCGGCTAAACAAAGGTTCGAGCTCTTAAGCTTTACTAAAATAAACCATGTTTATTAAAATAATCCATGTAGATGTACGAAGAAGCAAAAGTAATGAATAAGGCGAGAAACAAGTAGGAATCTTCATCAACTGAAGCCTTAAGGACTAGAACAAAGCGGAAAGAGTTCTACTGGTAAATAGATTAAAGGAAGTGGGCTTTTTTTGGTTATACAAATTCTTATAGCATCGTTATCCGTCAGTTTTTTAGTAGATTTTACATAGACATGCAATTTATTCTGTATTAAGATACAAAAGCAATAAATAATAAAAGAACATCAAGAAGCACGTTTTTAAACTTGATAAGCAGAGGCTGCTGAGCTGGTGGGGAAAAAGAACCATTTGTCACATCCCTCTCCCCAACTGGATTAGAAAGATTGTGTAAATTTTCATGCGTCACTGAAAGGTAAATTTTATAAAAAAAAGTACGCAAACATTAACTGTTTTTATGTGTGAGACCGCTTCATTATCACGGTATCAGTGTCTGCTTACTCAAAGTTTAGAAAACTACTTTGTTTGAGAGGGGAAACGCAGCTTTGTTTGCAGTTAACAGTTTATAGACTTCATAACAAACCTGAACTTTTTTTTGAGGAACTGGATTATGCAGTTTTGTAAGAACTTTGTGGTACCATATAACATCCACCATCCATGTCAGTCTTGATAGTGGTAGTTTTGCATACACTTGAAACTGGAATCACAATGTACTGGAGTCGAACAACAGCCAACCTGTTTATTACATTTCTAGGCTGGAATTGTCTAAGAGGACCGTTTATTGCGAGATCGAGGGTGTTACTGCACTCGTCATATTTTCAATTATGCGCGGTTTAGAACTACATGTTATATCTGAAATAAAGCTGTAAATCGGATACTGAACAAGGACTAAGCCAAGCACTTATAAGATAGAACAACATCCTGCCAAAATCATTCCGACATTAATATTCTTATAAAGTAAACAACTCCGTCTAACACTAACGCAAAGCACGTTGTGTCCTATTTCCAATTACTTGGTTTGCATACCTTAGGTACAGTTTTTAAAGTAGACCTTATTGGACAAAAATCATCGACAAAGTTAAATAAAGTCCAGTATTGGGCTTGTGCTATGAATGGCGTTTAAAGGCTTTTCATGGCGTATTACTTGCTTAAATGAAATCTAACTGGTTGAAACCCAAATTATTTAGTTAAGACAATGGAACCACAGACCTTTCGTAGCAGCCAGATAGGATGAACAAGTATAAAAGCTAATAGTACGGGATTGCCAAACGGGGCGAAGTGGTTTTATACGATTACGGAAACGTCGACTAATAAAAGACATCGGATCGATATTGAGATTGAGGAGCCTTCATCTAGAAGGACGAGAATGACACAGAGTGGACAAAGCCGAAAGGAATCTGCACTGCCGAAGCTTCTATAATCAAAGACAATGTGGATTGGCCACACTCTAAGAAAACTCGTCTAGAGTTAACATCACCAGTTGGGGGCCCACGTGGAACCTTTCTGGTAAGTGCAAGCTTGGAAGACCAAAGAATATATGGAGGCGGAGCCAGTGGAAGATGAATGAAGGACAATGATTATAACTGGGGAGAGCTTGAGAAGAGGGCTCAAAATCGAGGAAGGTGGAAGTTTTTGGTCGTCATTGGCCTATGCTTCAGCTAGCAAGGAGCTTTAAGGCTTTAAGTAGACCGTAAGTATAAGAGCATAAAAGAGTGATTAAAATTATTTTAGGCATGCCATACAGATCCAGTATTCAGATACCTATAATCTCCATATCTGTTGCATATGGGAGAGTTAATGTAACAGTTTCTAAACTTGAAGGGTTAGTTTATTACCTAGAACCTTCAATATTATATTTTGCTAAAATACTAAAACCTATAAATATTATAAAAAAAAACGATTCACTTTCCCATATCCCAAAATGCAGAACTAATATCAGGAAGCTGAGGTGTCAAGGACCAAAATTTTTTCATTTCCTTAAATGGAATCGAAATATTCCAACTGCTGCTTCTTTGTCATCTTACGAAGGAAACCAAAACTTTTCGTACCGAAAATTATCTTAGGCAGGGAAGGAATTAAATGCAAGCAAGATTCTGCTTTCGTCAGATCAAAGGGTGTTCTAATTAGCTTGAACGAATCGAAATATAATAATTAAAAAGCAAAACCAACACGACGTTTGTGAAATATGTTTAGCAATATTTCGACTGGCCATACCAGTCTTCATCAGGTACAACTAAGAATCGTTACAAATTCACGCGAAATATACATAAGAAAGTGATTGACAGGACCGGAAGTGGATGTTTAGAATGTTTCATCTCTTGCGTTTAAGCCGTTAGGTTCTAGGATTTTAGCTCTTATAATTAAAAAGTCTTCTCTAGCTTTACAAATGGATTCTCGGGAAGAAATTATTTTTTCGATAGGGATGAGTTGCATGTCGGTGGCAGTGCGGTTAGGGTTAGAGAGGAAATGTTCGGTTACAGTTGCTGGTTTAGATATGCTGTTAGGGTTATCAACGGTGCAGCGGTGTTCGTTAAATCTGTCTTTTAAGCGTCGTTTGGTTTCACCCATGTATTGCTTGTTGCAAAAGTTGCATTGTGTCGTGTAGATTACGTTATTAGTATTACAAGTGAAGTGATGTCTTAAGGTGCGAGTTTCCCCTGTGGAAAGAAAGGTGTATTGTGTTAGTTCGTCGTTAATGTATGGGCAAGTAGCGCAATTTTTTACGCAATGGTAACTGCTGGGAGGGAATAGTTGAGTGTTACTTTTATTTGAAACTTCAAAAGGCAATTTTGCTTTAACTAGCATGTCACGAAGATTAGATGAACGTCTAAAGGCGACAATAGGTGGACGTGGGAAGGCCTGTTTACACCTGTTAGAAGTGTGAAGTAGACTGAACTGTTTCTTAATAACGTTAGTGGAAGTGATGGGTAATAAGTTATAACAAAGGGTACACGATTGGATTGTTTAGTAGATGCGTCCTTGGCTTTTAAGGCAAGAGTACGAGAAATGTCATGCAGTGGCATGTTGTATCTGGTCAGAGAGAAAGGAACCAATGTAGCCACGTTTGAGGAGTTGCATGGTTAGTTCAGAGATGCGACGTTCTTAAGCGTCTTCAGTAGAGCAGATGCGACGTAAACGGAGAGCTAAACTAAGTGCAATGGCTTTTTTAGTGTGGCGAGGGTGACAGGATGTTTAGTCATTGAGTTTGCTGAAGTACGTGGATAAAACCAAAACTTCTTAAAGCAACATCCAAAGAAATAAGAAGTAAGAATTTTCTAAACTGCAGATTTTTCAGTCAGATGACGTGTTGAAACTTGTGAGGAATCAAATAAAAGAACTGTGAAACGAGCATTTGCAGGACATCAAGAGTGGAGAAGAAGTTGAGTATGTTTTCGCACCGTGGTCAGTCTGTTCCAGCCCAAAACAACTAAACTAAAAAAAGAGGCGTTGAAAAACACTTCCACAAACTCTCAGGTTTTTAAGTTTGCTTCAGATTGACCAATTTCCTAAATGCGTAAAAGTACTCGTTCAATTTTGTTTAATTAAACACAATGCCAATTAGCTTTCGCTTATAATTTCTGATTTATTTTTTTGTTTCTTAATCTTGATATCAAAAATGATAGTTTCAAATCAAAACTTCGCATTTTCAGAGCTCATTTAAAATCTAATCACCAACAACATCAAAATTTCAAATTTAGCTCTAGAAATGCTATGGTAATTTTATTTGAACATGCATTCCCCTCACTCAGATCTACTATATCTGACACGTTAACATGAAAACGGTCTCACACTGTATCAAATTAGACCCTGATCGCACGGGTCCTTTGAAGCACCTTCCCCTCCTTCAATAAGTCAATTATAACAATTTCAGCTACATTTAATGTTTAATTTGTAGCCAGTTTGATATATCTACAGCGGCAACTACCAATCAACAGTCAATAGGCTAGCCTTAGCAGGCAGGGCTAAGCTAAGCGCGGTCACACCCCTTTCCGTTAATCGGCAACATATGCTTATTATCAACCACCTCGCAGACTTTTCTTTTCTTTATATAAATGTGTAAAGGGAAGTTACTAAAAAGAGCCACGGATTGCTATCTTTAAATGTAATGGAAACCAGTAACTTCAGAATAATACAAGGAGCGATAATTACTGGGTGCAGAAAACGGAAGGCGGATGTTATACTTTTGCAGGAGACGTATTGAAGTGCTAGACAACTGAACAATGGAAAAATCAATGGGGCTCATACGGGTTTTTTTCTCATGGGAGTAGTAATTAACAAGGTGTATCCATTTTATTAGAAGGAAACTTCCTTCTTATATAATCTCACACTGACACGGATGGAAAAGTCGTATATGCTAGAGGCTAACATCAGCGACGAAGATTATGTTTCTATATGTACTCCTCCTGAAAAAGATGAAAACTCTGTGATATTCTTTCATAAGTTATTTTAGACAATGAGGCAAAAAAAATAAATAAAATAATGAAGACAATATCATAATTGGCAGCAAATATCCACAGGCCTTTAAATCAACCAATATACAAAAATGTAGATGCATGTGCTGGTACCAAGACAAATTGTGATCGATTCGATCAAAGAAATCTAAAAGCCTCCCTGCACGATATTTGGCGAGTTCAATACCCAAAGACTGGAGGTTAAACATTGAACATAATTTCTCCATTTATCTTCTCGATAGGCTACTGGCTACTTTCTGTTAATTTGATCACGAATTCCGGCACTTTTCCATCGACTGTAAAGCTAATAGATAAACGTTTTGTAAATTGTGTAAATGTTGTGGGAAATTTAGATCTCATTTGGTTATATGTGAGTACTTCTCGTAACTCCCAAGGTCTTCACCGTGCTTAGGAAGCAGTTTGGACATCAGCCACCTGTATGAATTATTTTCGTCTAGATAAGTTACTATAATGTATAACTTTCATACAAGGATTAGAAACCCTTACTGCATAAACAGCGTAGATATCGTGCATGGATACACGGGCCGGAATTCCTTTTTCACTGAAAATCAAACACCAGGATCGCTACCAAGTTCAAAAGAAACCTTTGTAAGTACAGCACAATCAACATTGGTTCATGATAATATACAGTCTGTATTCAGAACCTTCCAATAAAATTTCTCGAATAAGTCCTCAAGCAATAATAAAACATTTCTTTGTACAGGCGGTCTTGGCCTCCTTGTCGCTGTGTATTTGAATATTAAATATTTTCCAAAAACTTTTTTTGCGTGCTCTGCTCATACTCTTATTCAGAAACACCTGCATCCAAAAACCTTTTGAATGAAATGCCTCATATGACGGAAATTTTTTTCCTCAATTTATCAAAACTGTCAAATCGATTGTATTGAAACACTTTTCTAGAGTTTTTTTGTTTTCGGTCTTTATAATAAGCAGAAAGATTTTTGAACAAGAGCTTTTGAAAGGTTTTTGAATATATTACAGAGGACACTTGCTATTATATTAAATTGAATGAGTATATAAATTTTATTTCTCGCTTCACATCAACTGTCTTTTGCGATTTTACTAATTAAACTATATCTACTATAATCTGTTTTGTAAACGGAAATGAAAATGAAAACTTAGACTTTACTAAGCTTTGTTTCACTGCTGTGACTTTGACTCAGCGAACTGTTCAGCTAGTGAACGGCTTTTGGTCGTACTGTTCACTGTGAACAAGGTCACAGCACTGCAATCGAAAGCTTTGTTTTTAATTTTCAAATTAAGGAAAAAGTTTAGCTATTCCTAGATATTTATGCTAAATGGACAATCTTCACCAGACAAGTCATGTATTGCTAAATTGTAAAAAAACACTAAGAAATAGCAGGTTTTGACCGTATGAGTAGATAAATACTCTTGCAAGCTAAAAAATTATTTATTTATTTTGCTTTTTATCCGTTCATTATTTCATTTATTATATTAGCTTATTTACAAGAATATTCTATGTGATCTATAGTTGATATTACACGAGAAACGAACTGTTCGACTGTACTTTCCTGAGAGCCGTTTGGTAATCATATCTTGTCTTCTTCTCAAAGTGGTCATCTTAGTTTACAGGTATAACAATGCAGGAAATTTAGTTAAAATAGTTTCATCCTTCTACTAAGCTGCTTGTATTTTGTCATAACAACGTTATACTGATAAATGCGATATCTTAAAGTAAAATACAGCTCGAGAAACGGCAAGTTTTTAATCTATCCAGACTTCACCTCCTCCTCACCAAAATTATGCTAAAACTAATTCAGTGTTTAGAATGAACAAAAACTCTTTTTGAGGCTTCGAAGCCTCGGCGATAATGGAAAGTTGTAAGTTAACGCTGTTAGGTTCCCACAGAACCTAAAGTCTGGTGCTTAGAATTCGGTCCACTTTGGAACTACGAACTTAAAGCCTAATAAAGAAAAACAAAAGAATATTCAACCGCTTAAATACATCTTCTAGTATCTAAGTAATTAGTCTTGTGAAGTGGTTTAGCTCAAAGCCTAGACAATCATTGTTACCTACATCATTTATGTTTGACTATTTATACTTAATCGCCTCGTAGGTGAGAGCCTCGAGTTGCTTCAAGCTCAACCACAAACGCGTGTTCAACGCAATTGCCTCTTTCAGAAAAATCGCCAAATATGTCGAAAGCCATTTTGCTGTTGGGGCTGATGGGGTTTCTACAGACTGCTCTATCTCTGCACAGTAAATTCATTTAGTTTCTTTTGTCTGTTGAGTTGCAACACTTACTAGCTAGTATTTAAAATCCTTCTTTTGTATTCTCAGCTATGTTTTGCCTTGTTCTGTTCTGCATAACGTTTTTTTTTTTACTTTTGTTTAGTTCTTTTGATGTTTTATTTGCTGTTGTCTGATATGTTCTACCATCGTTCCATATTGTTGTTATTGATTGTTACTCTTTTTCTGTTTTCTTTCTTTGCCAGATTTGATGGACTGCACGAAAAGCAAGTTTGGGTGCTGTGTTGAAGGCAATCCAAAGGGTCCGGAGGCCGATAAAAGTAACAAGAAGGGTTGTGGAAGTGAGCTCATTATTATATTAACAGATCTGCGTCTTTTTGTCTGTTAAGTTTAGCAGCAAAACATTCAAGCTGCATGTTAACTAATAAAAACCTCGTCCTATACAATTGTAGTGAAGTTGTGCAAAGATCTCCCGCCAATTCCTGGATACTGTGAGAACGCGCAACAGAAAGGACTGTGCGAGGATGAATATTTTAAGGTCCGGAACGATATGAAACAGCACTGTGCGTTAACTTGCCAACTGTGCAGTAAGTATTTCTAACGTGTTTACATGATAAGGGTCTACTATCGTTTGGAAAAAAACTAGCCGACTGATTGTTGTTGCGAGTGCAACGGTGGAAATTCTGAAATCCGATTACATGAACTAACCTGCAAAAAGTTTGGCAATTAAAATTTGCTAATTAAGAATTAAGACCTTTAAGACTGGAAAAGGTTGATTGGCAGGTTATTAATTGACTTTGCAACATTCGATTCCGTTCACTTCCGCTTTCCCTGTCAATGTGCTACATTTGGTTAACTGAAGTTAAAACGGCTTCCAGAACTATAAAGTAGAATTGCAGCCGATGCAAGCTTTTCTGAATCTATTTTTTAAATGAAACTTAAATTTTCTAATGAGCAACTGAGTGGGCATCCGTTCTGTAAAACAGGATTACCAACTCCATCCACTCCGGCCTCTCACCACCCTTTTCTCATCCTAATGTGGTCTGTAAGAAAGGAATGGACATGTATTACTTCAAAAACGGGGTTTTGAAGCAAATTAAGAACCCCCAGTTCTCCCTCTCTAGTGAGGGTAGACATCCAGACTCTCTGTTCTATGACTAACCAATCAAACCAGTCCAAGCCATCCGGGTAACCAAAGCTTTACTTTTCATTAGGACAGGGAGAAAGAAATGAAATATTGCTCGTGACTTTATGGCTATGTTTGGCTTTCATCCACATTCGAAAAACTAAGCATTTATTTACTTCCAGAAGCTCAAACCCATTGATTAAGAACATTTGAATAAGGGAATTACGAAAAGCTGTTTTGATGATATGTATCCCCCAAAAATAGCTTGCTGCCAGACACCCCCACCCACCCCTAGTAAGAACTGATCTGTACCTACAATTGCACCAAAATCACATAAGTTGACTGTTTATAAGAATCGTTTTTAACTTGTGATTTTTTCAACTTCACAGAACAACCAACGCTTTCCCAGTGTACAAAAAGCCCGTACGGTTGTTGCTGGGATGGTATAACACTTGCCAGAGGTCCGAGGAAAACTCAAGAAGAAGGCTGTCCGCGTAAGTTTATTATGTTATCAACGTCACAGAGCAAAATAGAGCTTTCTAGGTCCCTATTAGTAAAGAATAAAATAGATTCTTTGTCACGAAAGGAAACTGATTAACTTGGCGCGCATTCGTTTATGAAAACTATCAAAATGCGATAATGAGCAGTTATGAAACTGTCAAACCAGTGTGACGACACACAAATGGAGCAGGTGCAAAAAGTGAGTTTAAGGTAACTAAAACGTTTTCCCACTACCGCCCACAGAGAAAAAAACGCCACAGATTTTTCACAGTTGACAACAGTTTTTTATTTGAAATTTTGTGATCATCAACTGTTTCACTTAATAGCTTTCAGCATTTTAATTCTTCAAATTGTCGTATCGTTCAAACCAACATTATTTTATACAAACTGCGGCATACCCTCAAAGTTAAATTAGATGAAAAAATTATATAGTATTACACAGCAGCCGCAGCATTTGACCAAAAGAAAGTTCGATGCTATGGTCTGTCGTGCAAGTGGCTGAAAAAATCTACAGTTTTCAAACTTTTCAAAATCATCAAAGAATGATAGAATTTAGAATATATAGCAATGTAAAGTTTTGTAGTTTATTCGTAACATACAGCATTGGCTTTGTCTTGTAAACAAATTTCACGCACAAGTATTGCAGCTCATGCATGTACTTTGGACAAAACTTACCTTCAGTTCATTGATTATCTTCAATAAGATTGTTTATGTTTATTTGTTCAGTTGGAAATTGACGAACACCTGTCTTTTCCCCAAACAGTGCATATTTTTTGACTGAACAGATGATTTTGTGTTCGTTGCGTACGAGTATGGAAACTTTGAGCACAGCTTCGACTAGATGTTTCCAAGTGCACGAGACCTGATATTTGTGTGTTTTTCAATTTCTAAAAATACACTCCATAAAAGAAATGGTCTTCTTGGAAACCTCTGCAAAATGTTCTAAGTAAGCCAGACGCAAAGTTGATTTACAAACAATTAACCAAACAATTAAATTTAGAAATTTACACGTACAAAAATTTCTAAACAAATTTACCAGCAAACTGCGTTTTGGGTAATCATTTAGAAGTTGAACTATCGATAAGATAATGTCTGCATCTGACAAATTTTGAAAAAGCCGAAGCCATTGTGTAATGGCCACGAAAATGACGTAAAAGTGGTTGTTTTGGCGTAAGCCATGCAGTATCACGTGGTACAAACCAGCCAATCAGAACGCGTATATTGTATGAAAACTGAACAATAATTTAGAATTATTTTTACGATTGTCACCGTCAATCACGTTGGTCAGTATCTCTATTGACAGCGACTCTTTTTATCTTTATAAATAGATAAAGTTTATCGTCCCTATCCAGATATAATATGACAAAATATACAATTAAATGAACAAAGCAAATGAAAAATTCATTTGTCTTAAGAATGAAATCAACAAATGCCAAACAAGATGTGAATTGAGTGAACAATTTTGCGTTGGTTTTTTGTATGTTAGATTAGCTAGAAATCGTGCATTCCTGCTCCTCTCATTTATGATTTTCTACCTTTCTTTCTACCTTCTCGTAACTCAGATTGCAAAGACAAAATGTCCTTGTGCAGAAGATTCAAGTGGGACTGTACGAACAATCCGTTCCCAACAATGCGAGCCTTTCTGCGAAGTTCTTGTCACTTAACTTGCAAGATTTGTTAAAATTAACATCTTAAAGGTAAACACTTATTTTAACCACAAATCGTAGAACAGAACAATGAAAGGATATCAGAGTTTCAATTTGGGTCAAATATATGCATCAGTTATTGCATGATTGTCGTTTGTATTATCCGTCTCAACTTCCTTGTATCCTTAAAGTTCCTCTCTATAAACGTCCGCCTCCTCGCTCAATTTCTAGTTTTACAAAGTTTGAGCATTCTCCCTTCCCGTTTAGACCTTTGGACAAAACCACGAAAATCTGAGAAGTGTTAAATCTATATTGCATAAAAGGGAACTGAATCCTAAACCTGACTTATGTCAAACAAAATCTTTTAAAGTGTGGAAACGATATAACATTTTTTTCCTGGTGTTGCGCTGATTTTCCGAGAAATTCGAGTTTAAAACACGTTTTTGTGCCGCATTGTACCGGCGGCTCAAAAATGGGGGCCAGCGGAGAAAGGTAAAGGCTACGACGTCAGATATGGGGAACAATTGGCTCGAATCGAAATCCATCATTGAAGTGAGACATCACTCACAACTTAAACTTTAACTTTCACTCTTGACTGTGTAAGCGAGCTTATGACGACAAAAACAGTTCAAACGCTCGCTCGCTTCCCCATAACCTACGTCATGCCGGTTACATTCGTTTACTGCAGACAAGTTGTCAAGCGCCCACGCTCAACGCACGAAACGACCCAAAACATACACATACGAACTAGAATTTCTCGGAAAATTAGCGCGCCACGATATAATCCTTTCAAATACAGTCTCCGCACGTTTAAGGATTTTATCTCAATAAGGTTGATTTTAGGGATCACCGGTTACCATTTAGGAACCTGTGTATATGAGCCCGGTGAACCGGGCTGGCCCGTTTGGGCGAGATGAATTATCGTGTGTTTATATGGAAGAACATTGTCCCGGCACACCGGGACGTATTATGTCATGTAATCAATAACAAAATGTACGGACAACTAGCAAAACAAGAAAT
>JAOBRD020654440.1:0-32122 GCA_027575215.2 Hydrozoanthus sils
TTCATGCCTCGTGCTACGTCATATGCCTCCTGCTACGTCATCATTGCACGCTTCAAGTCTAAAAAATGTAACAGGAATGGCGAAAGAAAAGGTTTTATTTCGAAAATTACTATTATTAAAGGGTTCTACTTTTCATCTGGAACTTAAAAAAAATAAGCTTGATAGGGGCTTTAAACGGATTGCTTGGTTTTGGGAAAATACAAGCTTGAAAAATATAATTAGTTTGAGCAATGTGACGTGTTGCTGCACACTGTACTTGTTTAACTCTGGATGAATTCATTGCAAGAATGTGAAAACACAAATATAGCGCCCGACACGTTCTGTTTAATTGAAAAAAAAAAATCATATTTTCAGAGCAAGTGGTGCCGACGTACTCTCCGCTATTCTCGAGTCCCTGCCTGCGAAGAGGGGTACGTAAACTGGAAACTTCCAGATTGTCAGAAGAACCGTTGTCACCTGTGCTTGATCTCTTTGCTGGAGATGACATATTTGCATGAAAGAACCAAGGATTGGTCAAAAAGATTCTCTGGATTTAATGGACAGCAAAATCGAAAAAAAAAAGTCTTGGCAACAAAAAATTGATGATTAACCTGAATTGTACAACACGTGAAGACTGAAAATTCTCTGATTTTAATAGACAGCAAGATCGAAAAAAACTGTTAGCACAAAAAAACTGATTTCTTTTTCCCCGTGACCTGGATACATAACATTTCTTTATATGCTACAGCGAGGTCCAACTTTAACGGGAGATCTCAGACGTAGCGTAGCGAGAAAAAACTCGTTCAGGAATAAAAACGTTTTGTTTTATACTGTTGTTAACTGGGCACAGAAATCCGGTTTTCTACGAGACTGAATCAAAAACTCCATCAGAAAATAAACTTTTACTGCAAAAGCAGTACTTGGGTTGCCTTGCGCACTGTTCAGCAGGTCGCAATGTCTGTTTAGACTGGATTTGCGCGCCAAAGAAATCCTAGAGAGCCGAGCAATACAGGGTAAGAACAAATTTCTTGATGTCATGATGAACAATTTAGACTTCGATCATGCTATATTTAAATTAACGCCAGTTGAAGTTCATTGCTTACTATGACTTCGCGCAGAAATTTCGAATGATTTAATACCTTTAAAAAATAATTATGGGAAAAATAAATCACCAAAACAGCAGCCTGAAGGATAAGGCTAAATAAATACAAGCTTTATTTACTCTCTACTTTACATCTCCCATACACTCAAGGACCATCAATATTATATTTTACAAAACGGTCCTGATGTAATATACAGCATCACATTGCCGGCTTACAAGATGGTCAAACTCAATGTAAATTCTATGCTCAAGTACTCGTCCGAATGTGAATTGAATCAACTATACACCTATGACGACATATTTTGAAACTTACCCAAGTATTATATACAATATTCACATGTATATATAAAGTAGACTAGCTACTTCTATATACTAAATCAAACCATAGAACATAATATATATTAGTAATGTACGCTTTCTGACAAAGCTTTGTTTCTTAAACCGAAAAATAAAACAATTTTGATTTCTATCAATTAAGTTTTTAAATTACTTCGAGAATGATGTGCTTCGTTTAGGACTTTCAACACTTATGGCTATCTCATGAAGTGTTTCAGGCAAATATTTACGCTCTCAGAATGCTTTTAGGAGACTTTTCATTATTTCTAATCTAGGAAAGTGGGGATTTGCTTTCATAGGCAGTAGATAGCTTTTTGCAAAGTAACTGAGTTCTGTTCTCTTTTTTTTTGTTTCGCTTGTCTATGATAAAACAGTAACAGTGTTTTAAAAAAAAATCCCTTTCAAAATGTCTCACAAGCACGTTGCTGCTGCTGTTCTTACTACATCGAAAAACGGTTTCTCACATCTACCTCCCCAATGAAAAACATATAACTAGTCTCTACATAAACCTACAGGCTATATAACTTCATGTTTACTGGTGTTAAGGTGCACACGGATTATTAAAATGCAGGGTGCAGCAAAATGATTACCCATTTTTTTCTAAAAATTATAATAAGTCAGACAGCCACTCTAATAAGAAAAGAAAAGTTTTACTTGCTAGAACCCCGAGCAGGTGGAACATCAGTAAAATTCAAACTCAAAATGATTTTAGATTTTGTTGATGTTCTTCCTGTTTGTTTCTGTTATAGCTTACAGAATAAGGACTTCTATAAAAAAAAGACCAATGTCTTTGTGGCATTCTAGAAACTGGCAGCCTACTACCCATACCCAAAGTAACAGTTAAGAAGAATTAATTTTAATAAACTGAAATCGTAATGACCAAAAAAAAAATAAACATGTAACGAATAAAGTTTTGGAATATTTTTCTTGTTAAAATAACTGGCATTTTTATACGAAAATATGGTTTAAAATTTTTGGAAAGTCCCGGGGATTTGCACCATTGGCAGTGCATTGGTACCTGTTTTTCGGTATCTTAATGGTCAATTCACAAAACTGGTGCTCTACTAAATTGTGCTGCACAGCAGCAAGTCCTTTGCCCTTTCAACTTTTTTGTTGAAACTGCATCAAAACGGAGAGAAGAAACTGCAACATGAGCACAGCCCATCGTCAAGCAGCACCAAAAATATTTGCAGAAAGTTTAAATTAGCTGAATTCAAAGTTAACAGCTTCTCATTAAATTTTGTGTCAATAACTAGTAACATGAAACCACTACTCAGTAAAATTAACGCGAAGTGCAAAAAATTCGCATCAATTCTTCTTACGCAAAAATGAGGCGCAAAGAAGATTTACGCCGGTGGTTTTTACACGAGGAACAAATTCTGCTGTTCCAATTTAACTTAAATTAGCCTACTTTATTATTTAAATGTTCGCAGACTTATATTTCCCAGTCCCGGTTCAAAAATACCTCCCAAACACTGTTGTTTCAACTTGCGCTAAATTTCCTTCAGTCCTGTTTAAAGTGTTTTTAGTTATCTTTCCAGCAACCAGGACTAGAAACTTCAACGCCGGTAGTTAATAAAATAAATTATGCTAGTATCTGCAACTTTCAGTTGCCTTAACACAACTAACAATTATAAATATTACCAATTGATCCGTGAAATCTATCAACACTGCAGCTTGGCTAATAAATTACAATAAGATAACTTATTTACAAAAACACATCAATACGATTTTAAGGGAACACTTTTTGTTTTCAATGCGCTTTCACGATGACAGCACCGCTCTTTTCATCGTCATGAGTGTCAGGCCGTTTGACGTGAGTCTTCATGTGTGCTGAACGACTCTTGATTTTGTGGAAAATCCTAAACACAGATAATAAAGCACATTAGTAAGACATTTTCACTCTTTTTTGCTACGGCTTATCTTTCAACTTGTCTTCTGTATTGTACCACATTAGTTTAGACTGATTCTGTTACTTATAACGACTAATGTTAGTATCATAATCCTCAAAAAACGCCATCATCATTTTTATCATCATCATTATACATCACTATCATTCCGACCGCCAACATGATCACTATATAATAATCATGATTAACATATTAACACCACCATAATCTTCATCACCATCACAACTAACATGTTAACGTACTTAAAAGTAGGTGAAACGTCTATTAATCAGACTTAACGTTGCCTGTAAGGCTTAATGCATATAATAATGATAAAAATTATCAAAGTGTCAAACCATGTAGCAAGGGAGAAACCCATACTAATAACAGGATGCATCACACAGCTAAGAATTTTAACTGGTTGGAGACAGACCAGTAGGCTATCTACAAGTTTGGTGGATTCGACTCAGGGATCACTGAATCAAGATACGGTCAGTGGTCAGAGTGGGATTTGAACCGGGGGCAATCGCACATAAACTCTGCACCCAAACCCTGAACCCTCACCGCATACAAATTCAGTAACCTAATCACATACAAATCTGGTACCCTAATCAAATGCTACCTCCAATCTGGTTAACTAACAGTTCATCTTGCAATATATTCATATATGTTAAGCTAACAACCCACCTTCCACATACTTTACATGGATACTCTGGCAGAGGGCCGTCAGGGTCTAATGGGACTGCTGCCTGGGGTGGTGCAGCTGGACGCCGCTTCTTTACAGGAAGTACCTCATTAGTTGTGGCTGTGGTAGAAGTTGCTGGGGCCCGACTTCTCTTTCGGGGTTCTGGCTTCATAAAACTGTTGGAGAATAAACTGTGAGAAACAACCTAATGAGCTATCTGTTGGAAAAAAATGTCAAATTAGAGAATTTTGTAATACAGGTTTGAAAGGGAAATGTTCATTTCAGTTCATTCAAATCTTTATCTGTACTAAAATATTTTCTTCATAACTGATAATTAATTTTTGCTAAAAAAATTAGACTTACAATACTATTCAGTATGCAGGCAAGCGAGTACAATAATTATTGAACAGCTTTAAAAGTTGATGGTTTTAAGTTTCGCAGATTTTAATGGTATTGACATTTCCTTTTTTTATTTCAGTTGTTTGCTACTTTGATCAATTCCCATTTCTTGTGTGTTACGTAAAGAATTAAGTGCTGATAAGATATAATTAAGAATTACCTTCCTCCATGAACACGAATATGACCATTTAATGCTTGTCGCGATACAAATTTCTGTTTGTAATAAAAAATAAGGAAAACATTAAACTCTCTACACTTTACAGGCGGTCTGATCAAAACAGTTTCACATTACAACAGCGAACTCATATTTTTGAGAATAACTAAACCTCAAATTAATTGAAGCTTGTCAGAATCAAAAACAGTCGACCAAGGAACAATGTGTATAAAATGCAACTGAAATCAAGAAGTACTTACTGCACTGCATTGTGGGAAATCACACTCAAAGAGTGATGGGTTACTGTTTGTCTCACTGCTAGTGTCCTCATAGTCCTTAAAAAAATAAATTAAAACTTTTGAGCAACTGTGAACAAGATTGTTATTTCAATTTAGGTTATCCTCACTGCCAAACTAAAGCAGTTCCCTTGAAGGCTAAGAAATCGAATTTTTACCAAGTTGACCATTAAGTTGCTAAGGATTAAGGAAGAGGGAAGAAAAATAGATCTTACTTTACAAGACTCAAGATAAAGATTGAAATGAACAAAACTTGCATCAACTTAAAATATTTTAACTAAAATACATTGCTTTAAAGTACATGCCTAGTTTTGAACATCAACAAAACATCTTATCTCATTTTAAAACTATTACCCCAGCAAAATTTTGTGACAACTATTTTGGTCAGTTCAAGTAATCTTTCAAGCAATGCTTCCTTTTAAATTTTCATTGAATATTTTATTAAGTGATTTTTTCCCACATGTTTTATGCAAGGAAGGTTGGAGATGGCAATAAATGACTTTGTGCCAAGATTAGACAACCCACCTCATCAGAATCAGAGTCTATGTATCTTGTTCTTCCTCGCACAGCCTCTGGATGGGTGGCTTTCCAAAGATAGTAGAACTCCACACAATCATGCACAGATTTCGATCCCACCTGCAGACATTTTATCATAATCTTCTTATAGACCATAAAAAGCATTCTACAAAACTTTATTTATGGTAACAACAACAAGTTTAGGGAATCGAATTTCCCAACTAAATTAAAAATTTGTTCTTCTATATTCTAAACAGAAAAGCTGAAGCATAAACTAATAACAAAATATCAATTAACAGCAAAAATGTTGGCAAAAGATTAAGCATTTTTGTGTGTCTCTTCTGATCCAAAAGCTTAAAAATAAAGTTTATCTTAATTTATAAACACAGAAAGAATAAACTTCAGTTACAACAGCATTGCAGAAACTAACAAAAATTTTGCTGGCACTGATGTCAATGTATAGGCAATTATGTTGAGCTAACAAAAAATCTATGTTAACACATGTTTCTGTAAGAAACATGTAATGATTGTTGCTTAAAACAATTTTTAATGAAGAACTTACAGCACATAGGCTAAGACTTCAAAACAAACAACACAAAACTTGAACCATACCTCTTTCTGTAGTTGGGAAAACTCTTTCCCTTTGACTCTGAAAGAATTTCTGAACGTTTGTCTTTCTTTGGCTGCCCATTTTATTGACCCTATAAAAATACAGAGGTCAGTTTATCAACATCTAACTTCTCCTTACAGATCAAACAAAAAAGGATATTAGATCTATGAGAATGTGGGAGACAATGGGGCAATGGGTGGCATACCTAGTTCTCCTAAACTGGTTACAGCAGAAAGTTTAATCCTAGTTTGGACAATTATTCAGCAATATATCATTTGATTTATTTATGGGTTGAAGGTGGAAACTAGCTTGCAAAAACAAATTCACTCGATTTTATACCGTCCTTCAAAACCAGAAAATGTAGCATTTGTTCCATCACTGAGAAATAATGGAAAAATTGACTACCTTCTTTGATTCAAAGGCAGAACTAGTTTAACATATAACAGCTATAAACTATTCTTGTAAAAGTCTGGGCAAGAAATGGATATTAATGTAATGCTTACACTTCATGGAAGAAGCCTATTTATTAATGTTTGACTGGTAAACCAACACAGTAACATATTTATATCTTAAGTTCATTTCTTACCTTCATAATGGTAATTGTGCATGGAATCTGTAGGTGGAAAAGCTGGTTTCCTTTTCAAGAGTTCTCGAATAGCTTCCTAAAAAATACAAAAAAGAACAAAAATTTCAGCCCTATTAAATTAACCAATATCTTGCATCTCCCAACATAACTTATACAAAAAAAATATATTCATTTGGTAATGAGAAAAACTGAAAATGTTTCAAACAAGGAAAGAAAAAGATGAAAAGCAAATTTCTCTTTATATAGTTTTATGAAAAGTATGGGTACAAGTTGGGAGAATTCTGAATTTGATAAAGAAATAACAGTTGGTAATGGCTTAACCTATTGCTGTAGTAGGGTCGTGTAGAACCTACATGACACAAGCATCAATAATAAAATTAACAGCATAATTAAAGTAAACCCTTTGGTGAAATGAAAACAAGATGGATCTTTTGCGTACCTTGATGTTTCCTTTAGCTTTGTGCAGAATGTGAAGCCCATACTCCTTGTTTGACCCACCTCCGAGAACTGCCACTGAACAGGCAACATCTAGGTATGACTCAACTACAAAATATACAACAAGCCATAAATGCTTATGTCTTCCTAAAGCACACTGCAACAGTTCTGTTCCAACTGTGTACTGTCAATAAATTTCCACTGACTGTCCAATAAATGGTACACATAGCAAAAATTATTAAAATGATCATGAAGCCAGAATCACATGACAAACCTTGATTTTTGAACCATTTTATACATACCTAATTACCATAATCACAAAAGAGCTCTATAAATCAATAGAAAAAAAGCTCTATTCCATATAAGGAATTATTTCTCTTTTCACTCCAACTCATTGTTGTTCATTGTTGATTTCAAGAGAAATCCATTTCTATTGATCCACTTGCACCCTAGTGACAAACTAAAGTTATTTAAACTACTACACATTTACCAAAGCAGGAAAACTAATGACTTCAGTTATAACTTACTTTCATCTCTTCTTCCTCTTTTGCGTTCATCCATTGGGCTCCACACAAGAGTTGCAGGGTGAGGATCATTACAACACTTGGTCTTGTTGCCTAAAAATTTAAACCATTGCAACAACCAGTTAATCTCTAGCACATTCTTTATTGAATTGTCATTGCTATTACTATTGCTATTATATCATCATTTCATATTGTTATTGTCATCATCACAAACACATCTGGGCTGTTCTTATTAACATATATCCCTATGAAGCAAGTCAAGACTCACAGTCAAGGGTCCCTTGGGGAACTTGCCCTTTTGCAATCTATTCGAAACAAACTTTCTCTAAGGGCACAATGCTAATCTTTTTATCTTTTTCTTTTTTGTTGTATTATCATTAGTATTAATATTGGTTCAGAACATTAATACTTAATTTGGAAATTAAAACAACTAAACTGCTAAAAGAACCATTTAAGACTGTATAAAATCAGTTTTTGAAAAAGTTAGAACTATAAAATCAAACTCTAATCTAATCTATTAACCTGAAGATGGTCAAGTGAACTGACAACGTTTGTTTTTTTAAACTTCAACTCAAAAAAATTATTTTTAGTCTTTCATTTTTTAACTTACCAATACATTCTGGAATTTCTGCTTGGAACTGAACTCCAATATTTATTTTTCTGAAAAAGATAAAACATGACAGATTAACTTTGGTGTGTCCACTACTTGTAAACAAAGTTCTAAACCATTTGCAAACAAAAAAGTAAAATGTTAAGCATTTTTAAGCAAACTGGATGTTTGTTTGAAGCAGCCCCAATAGTGTGTTACCAAATTCTCGTAACTAGAACAATTACATTTCCTGTTAACAGTTTTGGACAATTTTGCTTTTCATTTAGGTAGTTTTATATGAGTGATCAACCCCCATTTTTTCATAACAGAATGACCTAGATTCTGTATGAGTTATGTAAGGAGAAGTTAGATGTTGATTAACTATCATGCTTAAACATACAGAACCTAGCAACTTCCTTATCTTTACAATAGTTTTCAAAAGGTTAATATTTAATCTGTTCTTTTCTGATTTGCCTTGCTAACAAACAATATTTTACTAACGAAACAAAATTCCCATGAAGATAAGAAGCCACAAGAAAATAACTTACGGTTCAGGAAACTGGTACGACTCTTCATCTGCTTCACTGCTATCTGTAGATTAGATGCAAGAAAATAAGTTCTACTTATAACATAAAAATTCACAAACCAAACTTAATCAAGTTGCTTAAGTTTATCAAAAACCCTGGAATTTTTTATTACATATGATCACTGCTCCAACCATAGTACTCTCACATCAATTATTCACATTTCCCATCAGATTAAGCACACTAACTCTAGAGTACTTTCATTACAATGCAGATTGAAATTTGGTTCTTACAAGAAAAGTGATCCATTATTATGACTTATTTCAAAAAGTGGTTGTCTTGTAAATTTTCCTTGGACCCATTTTATCAACCTGGTTATTGATATATTTTTTCATTTCATCTTTTACCTCAAAAATTCGTTTGTTAATACATAAAAATTCTACTCACTCCTGCAGCTACGGCTGCTAAGTAACAACCGGCTTGGGGTCATTGGCAACTGGGGAATTCCACTAGATCGAGGTGTCAATGGTCTGGCAATGTGACTGAAGATACTATGTGGACTAAGCATTGGTGGTGGGGTGTAAATGGGTGGAGTACAGGGTCGACTGCGGTTCTTTGGTGATCCTGGCCTAAAGCTAGTGCTGACATGGTCTGGGATCTTTAACGGCTCTGGTTTGGGTTTCTGCTTGCGCCTTGGTGACAAAATTTCACCAGGATTCCGAAAGACTCCAGCCGAATCATCATTTATCTTTGAATTTGGAGGTCCATTTGCTTGATTCTCATAGTTGTTGTTGTCTTCTGTTCTTGCTTTTTGATTTTGCAAGGCTAGCAGGTGTTCATATTCCCGTCTGTCCATGTGTGAAGGTGAAAACCTCTGGTCAGCATGATGCCTCTTTGCAGCTGCCATCAAACTGTCTTCTTTATGTTCTGATCCATAAAAAGGATGCTTCCCATAATGCCTAGCACTATCACTGTCTGTCTCTCCACTGTTTTCTACAGGGTGTCCAGGGGGGTACATTGACTTGTTATTGCCCATCAAACCTTGCTTGTGCTCAGAGCTAAAGGGAAGAGCATTGTTGTCATCATATCGAACCTAGAATAACAAAAAACATACCAGCAATTGTTAATTACAGATTTGGTCTACAAACTGATACAACAAAAATTATAACAATTTCAGACAATTTGTAATGTTCACCGAGATTGAAAAGATTGTGTTAAGTTGGCCTTGACAGTTTCAACAAGTATGTATTGAAACTTATGCCATAATTGCTGTTATACCTACTTGTAACTACAATGCTGTAAGTGAGAATAAACTGTACCAGTAAAAAAAATCCTAGTTTATTGTACTGTGGGCCACAATACAATAAACTAGGAATTGGCAACTTCCCTCTATTCCTCAGATAGAGGAGGACGTCATTGTTCTGGTTTATTCTAAATACTTGAACCTAAGATTCTATTAAAGGAAGGATGACTAAACGAAACTGCCTATTCAATTTATCCCATCAATTTTTACCCTGGAGAAAGGTCACTCATAACAAAAGGTTCACCAAACCCCAAGTTCTAGAATTCACTGGTTTAAAGGTAAAACAAATAGAATGAAATATTATTTACTTAAAAACCTTGAGCTAACACAGAACTTTATTGTTTAAATACAAAATCAATTGCTTCAAAACAATCGTAGATGCAATAAAAAAATTAACATGGGGTGTACTGACATTGGTTCATAAAATTTTAGAAGATCTTGAGTTATAAAAAACTTTCTTAAGTTAACAAGAAGTCTTTTGACCAGTATACGAAAAACAAAAGAAAGCTTATTTTGTAAAACACACTTAGAAAAGGTTACCAGTGATCAGTTAAGCATTTCATATCAGTTAAGTTTTTCCATATTGAGTAAGATCTTTTTCACTTCACTATAAACTACTGAGTATCCATGATTTTTTTAAAGGCCTCCAAGGTTCAGGCTGGAAGAACCTCAATACAGAACACCATTTACAACTGATGTTCATGGCACTCTAGAACTTATACGGTAAATATTCCAAGAGGCAAATGAAAACATGATACTAACCAAAGCTTTTTTATAATTTTACAACTCTTATATGAAATTCAATACCAACTGCTCTTGCTACAACTTCAAAAAAAAAAAGAAAAATATATATTTTGATTTAAAGATAAGAAAGGGAGGCAGGTAAGCAAAAAACTTTAAGAGCAGGTTGACAATATAATAGATAATTTTCCACATCTTTTTCTTGGAATTCAAAATCATTTTCTACAATTCTCTCAAAGTTTGTCCTGATTAACAAAAAAGCTACAGTAACTAGAGTTTTCTACAATGTCTTTGACCTCTCAAAATTATTTTGAGTTCTTCTTCAATGCATTTAAATTACAATATACAACTACCAGTAGCTCATATTCATAACACATCAATGTTAATGCTCACAAAAAAACTTAAGTATTTCAAAATTGTAACAATAATCATAATAAAATTTTAAATTAAAATAATGTACTTTGGCTAAAATTGTCCCAAAAACCTCCTTCTAGGTTTTGAGTGATAAAGAAAAATAGAATTAATTTGCTTGCAAAAAATCTCTTAAAACTTACTTCAAAAGATGAGTCATGTTTCTTCCAGTTATGAGTTATGCCAACTGTACTTTATCTTAAGAGATTTCAACCTCAACATAAATATCTCTAAAACTAGAATTCTTCCACTAAATGTTTAATTCAAGGAATGATCACTACATAGGGTCTTTAGATCCGTACTAAAGTACAAATCATACAAAGTGCTGATTCACACATCTCTCATGCTCTATAACAGGGAAATATAAGTGAATTGAAATCTGCATTTTGTGAGATCCAAATACAATCACAACAAAAGCAGCTGAAATAGAAAAAATATGAAGCAGAAAATCACCAACATTTGTGTAGAAAATCTGTTGTCTGAACTATTAATTACAACAAAAAAATATTGTACCTGCCTTAACCATAATTCTGGTACCAATTCAAGGGATACATGTAGTTCTGTGTTATCTGCATAAACAGTCTCAAACTAAAAACCCTATACTTGACAACTAATTGGGTTTCCATAAGGAGAATGGTCTAAAAAAATTTTTGAGAGCTAAAAGAAAACCTAATTTTTTAAAACAACAAACTATCAGAGACTTCTTCCCTTCCAAAACAAGAAAAAAAAGCTGTCACATGGCCACTTCAAAACAGCAAGAAGAAACCAATTCTATAACCTCCAAATGCAAATTCAACACACTGAGACTAGCCACATTCACAATAGCAAAATCCAAGACCAATCAATTGTTAAGTAGGTTTGACATTAGCCAATCAGAATCAGGAAGCAATTCAAACAGCCACAGGTGACATAAGACATTAATGATAGCCATAGAAACAGCTGCTGCAAATACATTAAATTGTCATGAATTTTAATGAGCCAGGAAAAATTTGGTTTTTGAATTTAATCTTAACTTTGACAAGATGATCACAAGCAAAGTTCAAAGGTTCAAAAGAAATGGTCCACAGCTACAAGCACTGACAACAAAAATCTTTAAAGATCAATTATTCACAACCATACTATAATTGACAAAGCAAAAACAACAAAAAAGCAAGATAAATGAATTTCAGCCAAGAGATTACTGTTGTGAAAAGTAGACTTTTAAAAAAAAAATGAGTACTGTCTTAAAAAGTGACTTAAAATGGTTCATATTTCCAAAAATTAGGTTTGCTGTAACCAGTTTTGAAAGTTAACATTATGTTCAAAAACAAAATAAGCCTGTAAAAAGCTCACAGAAATTAGAATTAGAAAACATTTCTATTTTGTCAATAAAAGCTCTAAAAAGCTTTATTTGAAAATAATAAACTAGCATCCCATTTAGGAAGCCTGACATTCATGGTTCATTCTACATCAAAAATAATGAGAAAAAAAACCAAACTAATTCATTTTTTTTAAATTATTTTTCTGTTTTCTCATATTCCTTAACCTCTAATTGTACACATTTGCTATAACTTTTTTTCAAAAATAAGTCCTTTTTACCAACACAGAAAGTTTACTTCTGATCTAAGAGACCAAACATTGGCACAATAATTGATAATATTAAGTTTTTTGTTAGGTGGAGTAACAAACTTTTTCAGGAACTTTAAAAATTAAAATGTTATCAAACTACCTGACCAAAACATTTTAAACATAACCACATTTATATC
This sequence comes from Hydrozoanthus sils, assembly GCA_027575215.2. Taxonomy (NCBI): domain Eukaryota; kingdom Metazoa; phylum Cnidaria; class Anthozoa; order Zoantharia; family Hydrozoanthidae; genus Hydrozoanthus; species Hydrozoanthus sils. The sequence continues at coordinate 12,825 of JAOBRD020654440.1, forward strand.
ACCTATATAAGCTACAAAACTTTTTTTCTTAAAGAATGACAAAGCTTTGGGAATTCTTTATCTTGTATCTGCAGCTAACTGTACTACTGCAGTAAACCATTTTACCAAAAATTATCCTTACCACCATTATAATTTTCTTAACATCTAAAAAACTTTTTTTTCTTACCTGCTGCCACTGTGTGCCTGAAGGGTGTACTCCATAATAGCTCTCATGTGAGTAGCGATACTTCCCAGCATCCTTTGCTGCTCCAACTGCAATGGCAGTTGGATTGGTGGGTGTTCCTGTTGTATTTCTTGGTTTTGGATGATTGAAGTATAAAGGGTGATGTGCATCAACTCCTGGTGCATGATCCCGCGACAGGGATGGTTCCACCTCACTTCCACTTCGCAAAGAAGCCTTAGTAACGTCTTGCTGATCCCTGCTAAAATGTTGAGACACAACCTGGTGATTCTGCGCATCAGGTCCAATACCAGTGACAGAACTCAGGGGGTAGGCTTGTGTTTGAAACATTACCCCTTGAGCATACTGGTACACAATGCGTGGATCTTGGCCATACATGCCAGCTTGGTACCACTGTTGATATGGGACACCATCTGGGTATGCCATGTAAGAGTGTTGGAACCTTTCCCCTCCCACTTGAATGTCCCTTTCCTCCTGGGCACACTCAGCTACACACTTTGAATTCATAGCAACAAGTTTTGGCTCTGAATGTTGAGCTAAATCAGGTGTCTGACCTCTAGATGTTTCACCAGTATGTGTACTGGTCTCTTCTGAAGTCACTGAGCTTAAACTATCGCTATTACGCTCACGTACAATCTGATTTATTACCCTGTCTCGCGAAGGTAGGTGCTCTTGTGGAGCTGATGGTGTAGAGCGACCTGAACTTTTACCACTATCATAGCCACCCACTTGTAAATGCACTGCTGAAACAGTGTTACTTTCATCACTATCTTTGCTTTTGTCCCCCCTGATTGCTCTTGATCTTCCCTTCGAGGAATTTGGTCCAGTAGCCATATCAACATTGCCAACAGCTGGAACTGTCACAGCTGTAACTGTATTTGTTTGCTTGTTTCCTGCACTTGAAGATACTTGGGAAGAGTTTGAACTAGCTGCCAGAGCAGCATGATGGTTTTCTAGATGACGGCGCAAAGATCTCATGTCACAGTAACTCTTGTCGCAGGCTTTAAAGGTGCACTCATAAGGTTTTTTATCTCTATGAGTGACCATGTGTCCATTTCTATAATCAATAAATATTTTTCACTAAAAAGTTTAGGTTGTATACGTTTATAAAATTGCTTTTTCTTAGCAGACTGAAACACTGCATAACCAACTAGATATACAATATCCTTCAGTCTCTCACTAGTCATAATATACCAATTTACTAACCCATTGCAAACTACCTCTCTTTTACCATGGCTCCCCTTCATTTTATGGACAAAAAGACCCAACATAAGTTACAGTAAACATTTTCAGTTGCATTAATACTCTAAAACAAAACTATAACCATTTTTTAACTGCAAGATTCTCCACAAAATTTATAGGAGACGAAGTAAAATGCAATAATTTTCAGTAAACCAAACATTATCTTGTTGCACTTCAATGTTAAAATGGATATATTCAATGAAACATACATTCCAGCTACATTAGTATTATCTTCTATTTTGTAGCTTTCAAGGATAAAATTTTGTCAATGAAAGGCATTAAACAAGAAACAAATACAGCCAATTTATTTACCCAACTCAAAAGAAGAATTCAGTGTTTAGCTTGAGTACTTTCTCAATGACAAGGTTGCATTTTGCCTTATTATTTAAAGTTTGAGAGAACTTTGAGCAACATATCCAATTTTCAACTTACAGGTGATCTTGTCGTTTGAATCCCTTACTGCAGATTTGGCATACATATCGCCTCTCATCACTGTGGGTGAGTTTATGCTTAGCCAGCGCACTAGATGAACCAAACAGCTTTCCACATTGGTCACATTTGATTTCTGATTTAGCTCCACCCATAGAGCGATGTTTATTTCTCTGTCGAGTTGAGGGAAATTTTTTACTTTCTCCATCATCGCCACTTGGAGCTGGGCTATCCCTGTCACTCTGGACTGCAGGGGAGCTCACAGCGCGTTTGTCATCCAGATTTGGAGAGGATGAAGCAGTATTATGCTGAGTTAGGTTAGTGAAGGGTTTCGTCACATCTAAGGACCAGGGAAAATCATTAATTTTTTCAGATTTTTAAATCAACTGTAATGTAAACAAAATACTAATTACTCCTACTAATACTACTAATAATAAAATAATAACAAAATAACACAAAGAAATCTATTGGTATCAAACAAGTGTTTAAGCTGCAAACCTTGTATTAAAACCTTTAATTATTTTAGAAGTTTTAAACAAAACATTGCAGAAAGCATGTCAAACACACAATTTATGCCTCTAAAGCCAAAACTATTAAACAAGAAAACAAACCAAAACCAAAACATTACAATATCAATATAGGTATAAATATAAACCTGATCTAACATTGAAGGTGCCAGGCAACTAGTTTTATTTTCACAACAGATTCTGAAGACCAAAAATATAACAAAACAGCAACTATGTGAAAGGAAGTTACAGAAACATTTCTATTTTCTATTTTCAATAAATTAAATTACATATTTTCCTAAATAATTTATTATGCAAATCATTGTCTGATCGTCATCTTCGTCATTTCCTTGTACGTAGAAATGCTCTCAACAAATCAAAACTACAGGTCATGTTTTGCATATGTTAATTTATATTCTCTCATTTCCTCATACACACCACAAGCCAAAAGCCAAGCAACTTAATCTTCAAATTGTTTTATGGCTAAATTCCTCAACAATTATTATGCTGTGATCTTGTCCCACCTGTTGATAATTATCTAAAATCTGCCAAAATCTCAATTCACAAATCTCAAAAACACACTGTAGTGTTTTTTTATAACTGGTGACAGCTCTCAATTATTCTCCACAAAAAGGTTGTTTTGGCCTGGTTCTTACAAAACAATTCACATAAGCAAAAGGAATCTTCTTAATTCAATTCAATTCTTGTCTTAATTGGTTCATATAGACAACCAATATTTTCAAACCACTCATAGGAAATCACAGCCAATACTGTTAATTCTGGAAATCTGGATCATGCACAAAAATAGTCTACAAATTGACCTCACAGCATGGTGTGCAAAACACACCTGGTACATTTCCAAATAGAACTGGCTATTGATAAACAGAGTTTATACTGCTTATTATTGCAAAACAATTTGAGTGGATATTGATCATTTCTTTACAATTTTTTTCACATGACGTGCCTACTGTGTTTATAAACAGCAGTTTTCACATTCCATAAGTTTTCGTTGCTTAGCTAAAAGACTCGCCCAAAATTGTCTAAACTTCAAAGCTGTCGAAATGAATGGCCATTGTATGGAGTTTATTTGGTTGTTATAATGCCTATATGTTGAATGCACAATACTCCAAACATTCTTTAGGAATGAAGAGAGAGAAGGATAAAGGCTAAACCAATTTGTAACTCCAGTTTACACAGAAATTCCTTGTACAAAAAGCACAGTTATTGAAACAGCACTCAACAAATTACACAAACTGCAACTTCATGAAAAACGATTGTTATCATCTTGAGTTGAAATACGATACCAGACAATAAACAACACTACAACAATACCTTCTTCCAAATTAGTGAACAGCGATTGTTTACAAAAAGCTGTTATGTTACTAAACTTTGGCAAGACCTTAGTTTCTTTGCCTGATGCCTATAAAGGGTTTTTATGTGTTTATCATTTACTTGAATTTATTTTAATTTTCCGTGGTGGATCGTTAAGCTTGTTTTTTAAGGCTGGTTCGTCCCAGGGGAACAATGTTTCAAAGTTCAGGAGCCACGATATTGCTCCTTTACATGCAACGGCGAAATCGATCAAATTTGCACATCTGTACTCATTCCAAAAGGCAACTTAAAAATCGCCTTGGATCTTGGACCTAAAAGGTAAATAATCTACGCCGCTATTTTAACAAAAACGAAAATAAGTCTACCGCATCTCAGTAACGAACCCCCAAAAAATACTGCACAGAAATATTTTGCTTTGTAGTGTCAAAGCACATTACACCACATTCACTATATCGCTCGAAGTTTCTCCTCCTAGCTTCAAGACTGCAATATTTCCAACGATATACAATCAAAATAATAAGTTGTAATTACTAATACTGATAGTTCGGCACGTGTTCTTCGCAGCTGCCGGTCGTTCTTTGCAAAGATTCTTCCCTAACACAGAACTGTCACGCTTGAAGAAACAGCAAAATCGGAGACCTAAGAAATGCACGATTGCTTGTGCAGCAAACCTACAAAAATCACGTTTTCCCTCAGACGACTAGACAAGACTTAATTCAATGGCGCATCAGTTCCCCGAAGGTAAATGCACCATCTGCTGCGCTCCATTCGTGTAAACACTGAACTGCAATGATTATTCAACAAAACAAATTCCCTCTCTCCAAACCTTAATTTTCCCAGGTCCGAAAACTTTTTCTCGAACTTTGGCATTTCTGTTTGTTGTCTTGCATGCATTTCAAGCATTACACAAATAACTTATTTAGTATTCAATGGCAAAAAATCTGGACCACTTCGCTTAAACTGCGTAGCTGCGGGCACGTTACTAAGATATAACTGACGATGGCTTCATATGGAAGCAAGCCAGCTCAAGCATGAAACAATAAAAAAATGACATGCATATCTGCAAAACAAAGCGAAATTCAATACTTACTCAGAGCCTTTTCTTGTGTCTGTGCAGCAGAGGAATCGTTTTTCGGGATTGCATTAGCTGAAGACGTTGGATTAGCAGTTGTTTGCCCTTGCAAATTGCTCACCGGTATAAATGACGACACGGGTGCAAAATTCTCGTAGTGGTTGGGGTCTGCTCCCATGGGAATAGGTGGTTGATGAAAATACATGCCGTCAACGACACGCACGGGCCCAAACCCGGGGATAACTGTAAATCCACCCGGGATCAACCCCTGCCTGTCGACGTACTGCACTCCTCCATTATGGCTTACACCGGCGACCATGATATTACGTTCGGTGCCCTCTTCCGAGGAATTTGCAATGGGAACTTGCTGTTCTGGCCGGTATTCAACTTGTTGAATGCGATAACCTCCGCGGCCATCGCTGATGGCCAAATGAGCCAGCTGTTCGTTTATTCGACCCCCCATGTGTGAATGTGGAATATTCCCCTGGGATAACATCCCGGTTTGACGAGCCCTCGAAAAGGAAGACATGTGCGATGAATAAGGCATATAGTAAACAGAAACTGGTGGTCCTTCATGTTCACGTTTCTCTCCTTTTCGTGAGTCCCCATTTTCCCCCTGTTGGCTGCTTGTGACTGTCTTAACGCCATCACTTTCATTTTCTGACACGCGGCTGACAAGACGGCTTTTAACACCGTCGTGGCTAAACCTGTAATTAAAAATAAATGGACGTCGCATGCCTTCTTCTCTTTCATTCCGAAATTGCTCGGATGTTATGTTCTCGTTGCAAGCTAAAGTCACTGACTCTTCCTTGTCCTGCAGGCTTATTTTCCTACCACTTCGTGTTGAGCTATCGGTGTCCGAGTCGGATTCAACTTCCTGTTCGCGAGCACTTTTGATAACACTGACACTACTGACCCTTGACTCGCGCTCAACTCTTTCCAAAGATTTTGGTCTGTTGCCTTTAATCGAACCATATTCCAAATGGTGCTTCTCCAGATATTCAGGAGAGATATTCTTCCCTGCTACTTGCGGATTCACGTCGTTCAAATCAATCCACCGATTCCCCATAACTATTGTTCGTCGACGTGCTGAGTCGTCACTTTCATCTCTCTCCTCGAAAAAATTCCTGTGTGGACTTATCCGTGTCAAAACAGGCGGCTCTAGTGGTGGTGCTGGATTAATGCGACTAGTTACCCGAGAAATTTGTTCTTCGTTCATTATTTCGTCTTCGATCTTTGCTGTATCTGCTAATCTTGTTGATTCTGGAACTTCTTGTGGTCTTTTCAGAGTTTTCATAAATCGGCTATCATCTTCGCCACTGTATAATGACGGGGCTGGTTCTTCTATGACAGTTTGGCTCTCGGGACTTCCGCAAGGAACAGTTTCAAACGACATATTCCAAACCAAAGTTTTCTTTTGCACCGATTAACTCGGTAAAAGAGTAGTCTTTTTCACAGCCCGGTGCTACTCTCACTGTCTAAATATTTCAGGATCACTGTTCGTTTCCTGTAAATAAAAATAAATCGAATTAATTTACACAGCGCGATCTAGCCCAGACTAACTTGAAAACAATCCCAAACATAAAATATCCAAAAAGAGAGTATCAATATTTCACTTCGCTGAAAAAACAGACAGTGATCTCCTGTGTCACATATGTGAGTTTGCTGACTATATGCGGCAATTTCTGCAGTGTTGATAGATCGATTTCAAAGTTCGAGTTTTGACCTAGAGCGTGCATCGAACATGTCCTTACAAGCATAACACCGACAAACCCGGCATTAATAAAGCTGTCGTGAATTTATCAGCGACCATCTCGCTATTTTGGCTAAAATAAGTCGCGAACGAAACAATTGACGTAGTGAATAGATACGAATGAAATGTGTTTGTGGAGATTGGCCATCACAGCAGATGCTAGTAGAATGCAAAACAGAATAAAACTCCGAACAACAGACAAAAGACGAAATACGCCAATAATCAAAGCTAGGAATTATTTCAAAATTTTCCTTGCCCAACCAAAACAGCGAATTACCAAACCATGTTAGATCATGCAAAAATCACTTAAGTTATATTCAAAAACATTGCAAAGTGGAAGGAATGACTTTACAAAAGATTTCCTATCGCTAAACAAAATACATAAGTTTCATAATTTTCGCATACCGGCTAAGGGTAAGCCCAACCATTAGACATAAGGAAATCGAATCTTATGAGCTAAAATGAAACGTTCGTTTGGGATTTCTTGTAAATGGACGCTGCTAGGAGATTGTCAAATCCTCCTACGACGAAGGTCTCTTGGACACCGCGGATACAATTTGTAGAATAAAAGGAAATTGCTAAGAACTGAAAATACACATGGATGGTTGCGAACGCCGAACAATTTCACTTTCGCGTTCGTTTAAGGTGTTTTACCACACTAGAGAAGTATATTTAACGATTGAAAGCGAACAGGGAACAACTCGTTTCAATATTTGCAGCGAAGAAAAAAACGTGGTTCAGCAAACACAAAAGCTGATAGTTCCACGTAATAAAACACAATGACGACACACTTCAAGCAAACTGCTGCCGGATCCAAAATGAACGTACTTGTTTTTGTTGACGGTATCACAACACTTTCCAAGTTGAATTACTTTCTACATCTGGGAAACATCGCCCTTAGACACACACACAAGGTTGAATCTTCAAAATTCAGCAACAACTGTAAGGTTGTTTCGTCAATATACGCCACACACTATTAACGCAAGTCATGCAAAAAAACGCCGTTTCCTTTCTGGTCTTGCTGACCGGGGTTCACTTCACAACTACTCTATTCATGCAGGGCGTGTGACGTCATCAATATGTTCCTGCAAACAACCAATCAAAAGCGAGAATTAGCTGTTAAGTGCTCCCTTGGGAGTAGGGTGGAACATTCATATTCCATATTCTGCCATAAACACGTTGTAAATATAAACATGGCTTCCCGCGTTCAAATTTTGCTGATTAACTTAAAAGTTATGCAACAGAACGACCTCAAAACTTTTGTCAAAGCTCGAAAATGCTATTTCTTAACTAGTCTAAGATGGTTTCAGCAAGTTTTTTCCAAAAATACTTACGAATTTCGTTTTTCTTTTTGATAGTTTCGTAATTAATCAGTACAAGTTCCCCGGAAATTCTTTGACAGTTTTGTTCGGCCCTGCTTGTTCGTCTCATTACGTCATTCTGAAAGCGCAAGCTGCTCGCTGCAAATGTTTGACCTTTACTGGGAATGGAAAAGCGCTTTAATTCAGGTCAAGACACACCCGCGAACAAGACCAGTTTAGAGTTTCTTGTTTGACCTCTGAAACTGGGAGTTTAATCCTGTGTTCAATGAAAACAAGACTTTGAAACACGCTGCAAATTCTACTAGTCTGTCGCTTCTGTGAAACATAGTTCAGAAAAATTACATTTATTGAGCTTATTTTAAGTGTTTCACTGCGTGGTTATGGAGCATTCGTTTCGTATTTTTCCAATCAGGTCGGGAAACACGCAGCTTATCGATTTCGCGAGATGCAGTCAACGTCGCTGAACAGTGTCGCCTGATTGATTGCATGAAGCACTTGTCACGCGTTGTGTCCATTGTCTTTCCGTCAGCTGAATGCTGGAAGACGCGCGTCCTTTGTTTTGTTGCCCTGGTTATTCAAATTACATCATAACTATTCCAGAAACGTTGGGAACAAACACAAGGCTCAAGGTTGATCCGGGTGACCCTGCCATATATGCTCTCAAGGCGAAACACAACTTTTATTTGGATTTCATTCATCTTCTTGCAGCTTGCGGAGACAGAAAGTATTATTGTGCTATTAAGGAAATTTTTAGGCTATAAGGCTCCAACACTGTAGCAGGGTTGTAGTGTCTGCAATGCCATTGGCTAACGAACATCAGCACACGTTGCCTTCAGTATGTGACGAGATGGGATAGAGTTTCTGCATTTGCGCTCCTCCTTCCTACAAGCTCCATGAACTCTTTCAGCGCGCGTGAATGCCGCACCTCTTTTTACTGTCAACAGCTGCCTCATCGATCTGTGTGTGATAAGGTGCCAGAGATCTACACTTTCTAAACAATAACCGGAAATTTGTGGTTGCAGTAAATAAATAAAATTCATTTTATTCTTTTTACATTTTCACTGGCCGTGTTGAAATGGTTCTTTAAAATGGGTTTTATACTTGAGCTGCTGTACAGCCATATAAGGTCTGCAACTGCTGTCGAAGATATCCGTTCAAGGCTTTAGCTAGCCTAATTAGCCGTGTAAACACCGAAGCTCTACCTCCTCGACGCATAGCTGTTCTTATAGAACGGCGTTCTCAGGCATCAGTGTTCCTGAGAACGTATTTATATTGAGTGCCACGTCAAAAAGTTTAAGTTTTTGCCTGTTTTATTAAGTAGAGAATCGCCCTAACAGTTTTTGGAGTAAGTTTTAGAAACACATAATAAAATCCTAAGAATACATTTTAGGAAGTGATTTTGATTGCTCGTAGTCAAGAGGGCATGACAGCTACACGATTATCACGTAGCAAAAATAACAGGAACTTTAAAGTCAAAATAAAGTTAATTTAGTGATTGATTTTAACATTTTAATTGGTATTAACTGGTTAAGTTTCCTGCAGGATAAATTTCAGGACTTTCAGTTCAGCTTTTATCGGAGCCTACGATATGGATATTCGTTCTGTGGAGGAACCCATCTTAATACTTTTATTATGTCATGAGCCTACATTGCATAACAAGCTCGGGTCTTTTAACTTTAGGGGCTTTCCTAATGACTGGCCAATGGCGTAAAATCAAACAAAAAATAGATATTTTAAACGTTAAAATTTATTTCAGTTTCACCATAAGATGAGGAAGTTGAGTACCGGACTGAAAACGGAATGCGATGTCTTCCGTGTAGAATGGTCGTAACTGCTCACGCTTTTTTTTATCAAAGTATCATAGTTCATTTTAAGTCTAATACGTCAAATGAGCTCTGCAGTGTTTAAGGGATTTTTTCCAGGTGGGGGGTAACTTTTTGTGCTGAGCTATTAGGCCTACAGTACACGATTAGCTCGAAAAGAAAAAGATCACTGTACTCTGAAGTTATTTCAGTCTTGAAGCACAAAATGACATGCATGCATTGTAGCATAGTTATTCATTGTAGCGAACTTTTTGAGGATCCATATCTCAAACAAAACAAATAACAAATGTTTTGTTGTAAAATTTGTTTTTCGTTTTTAAGAACTTTTTATCATCTCTTTGTAGGTTTTTGCTTATGAAGCATTTGGGAGCGCTTAAACAGTTATTTCGAAAAATTTTTGTTTTTGAACCGGTGTGATCTCTTGACTGTATTACAACAGCTAGTTGGAGGTTAGATGAAAAATTATTTTTTTTGTTTTCCACCCCGGCATTGCCATGTGGTAGATTAGTTCTAAAAATCTTTTAACATGATGATTGCTTTGCTTCTTTAAACAGTTAGTAAAATGTTTTTGAGATGAATGAAGCTTAGAACAAGTTGTGTTTGCTCGCTGTTGAGCTAGCCATGCTTCGGTTTCTTGCCACCTGTCTGTACACTTTGTAAAACAATTAACGGTAAAACTGAGCCTGAAGACACCGTCTCCGGGGACCTCCAGAGAGCCGTGGAAACAATGTATTAACTCAATGCAAATAAGGTTTGCATTCTTCTGTAATCTGCGGGAACAATTAACCGCCGCTAATCAGCAGTAAAAGCGACTCGTAACCAAAATTCAAGAAGTGTAAAAGGAGGAGCTCGGCAATAAAACAAAAAAAGAAAAGTCAAAACGGTTATTGAACGGAAAGACGCAATCTTCATTTTCAGCTCGCATGGTACTTGAAGCTTCAGTCTTTCTCAGACTAGACGCAGGGACTCGATTTTGCAATTACTTTGAAAAAGTTTGTAAAATAACTTGCATTAGTCCCAAATTTTACTGTCTTTCTGACTTCTCAAGACGGAAGATAGAAAGAATAATTAATTTTGCACACAAAGAAAAAGCATCAGTTCACCCCTATTTCCCTCCAAGACGCAAGAAATCAAACTTCGCCCATCTTACGAACGAAAAGCTTAGTTCTTGCTCCGAATCCCCGAAAGATTCAGTTATCTTGGCTTTGGTCTCGGAGTGACTGGAAAATGTTAACACATATATAAAAGCAGCTCGGACAATACATTTCGAATACACGACCTGCAATATTGATCAACTTCCGGATGTGAAGAGCAAACACAACTAACCTGAATCTTAGAGGTCCTGGAAAAATAAAAATTAAACGAACACAGAAACGGAAAGGATCTCCTGTCATGTATCTGCTCCACAGCTCGGCTTTGATAGCTCCTTTATGAATATTTTAGCTTCTGCAGACTTGCTGGTGCACAATTGTTACCCGCTGAAAATCAGCAGGTTTCTGTTCAGTTCGTCAGGTAGAACAAGAAGTCCTTGCGCCGCAGCTGTTATTCCGTTGTTACTACAAAGTCCCTTATGAAAAATTGCAGTCGGCAGAACTGCTTCATTTATTTGCATTTTTCGTTTTAAAAAATTCAGTCCTAAAATAAAACAGATACTTCTTTTGTCGCGCTGTTTTTGATAGTAAGCGAGCTATACCCGAACGACAGCAAGAAAAACTGGTGGCGTTATTGAATGGAAACAATTTTGTTTCCATTCTGATTTTTGTTCGAGATGCCAGGCATTGCGCAACGACAAAAATCGAGGCGGCTGCAAATTAAAAATACAAGTATAAATTGTAAAGGTGGATTGAAAACACCTTCAAACACTTTTTCATGCACCCTGATTTCCTTGAAGAGAGCTCGGTTGATCTAGTGACATGTTTTCTGTTGGTCAATCCGTTATTGCTCTTCTAACCGTGAAAGTTAGTGATGGTAATACATGTTTAAAAATTTTGTTCCTTATCGAGCTGCCAATTAAATGGACTTTGGTAGTTGTTTCCAGCTCTTTGCATCATTCAATTACATCTCAGTTAAAATGGATTAATTACCTCAGGCTCAAGCGCGAAATACATGTTCCATCAAGATCAGTTAATTACATACAAACAAGTATTGCAATGCTTTGCTTGTCAGGTGATAACAAAGCTGAAAAAGGTTGCTGGATTGCTTTGCTGGCAGTTTTGGTTTGCAAGGGGAATCGCGAGTTTTCGCTGAGATGCTATTTAGATTACTGACTTAGAGTCGGGAGTAAAGTAAAAAATTTAAGGAAATCTTCACGGTACCTAAACTACCTGGGCAATTTACATCACGACACGTGAAAAGTTTTTTAGGACCTAAAACTGGAGCTGGTGTCTCAGGTTTTGTTTTCTTAATACAAGGTTCGTGAACTAGTCAGCTAGGCCAAGAGCTGACACACACTGCCGCTCCGGCTGGACTTTCCCTCTGACATATGACTCGGGTTTTCGCTTCAACTGGTAACATACAAGAACGGCCCTCCGGCTTAAGCTAAGTTCCTCATGTTAACTATCTAGAACAAAAAGAGAATTTGCTTCGCTGCATTTCACTATGTTTTGAATGGTTTGAAGTTTCCAGTGATAACATTACAGACTTTCAAAATGATTTTAAATTGTTTACCGTGTGGTCAATCATTTGTCGGCAAGGTTTCCTGGTATGTACAGAATCTACGAGGAAGCAGGCGTTTATAAGGGAAACTATATCTTTGAAAAACTTTATCAAACGTGCTCTTTGTTTGCACACAGTGGCACAGCCAAATGTTAAACCAATTTTGTCGTTGTGCGCTCATGCATTGATATTAAATTTGACCCGATTCACCACTAAGCTGGCTGCAAGTTTGTCGTTTAGGTTTATTTGAAATGAGTTTAAATTTTCAGTTTGTGCCTTTCAATTACAATACAAAACAAAAGACAGAATAAGTACCAGGAAACTACTATTCAGATGGGCTCTTCCACTGTTCAATCATGTCTAGCTATGCCTCGTGATTTATTCAACTTCTCAACCACACCTTTCCTGTTGGTACTGTGTTATGAAAAGCGAAAAGACTGTAGATTTCAGAAAAGGACAAACAATGCATGGAGAGGTGGATATTCATCCGGTTACCGGTTAAAAACCAACATTTTGCACGACTCCAAAAGCCGTGATGCATTTAGCTATGTTGTCCTCTGAAAAAATTAACGCACACTTGGCCTCAGCCTACTTTAGTATCAAACTTAAAAATGTTTCAACTCAGTCAAACATCTTTATATAATACATGGAGTTATTTGTTTCATATAGGATTGCTCGATGCACGCGCCATTCCTTCCCTGGCATTTCTTTATACTTGAAGTCAAGTGCTTGCAGTACCTAGTGAGACTGTGAGTAGTGTGTTATATACGATGATTTTGGGCTGGTCAAAAACAACACGAACCAGCTACTGATCTCGCCTTCTGTGATTTACTTCTTGTGATCAAGTTGAGTTTGTTTATACCCAGTTTATACACGTTTTAAGAGCGATTTCATGTATGCTAGAAAGTGTAGTTCAATGATCGGGATCATAAACAGGAGCATTACTTACGTTCTCAACGTACAGGAACAAGTCGGTTGCATGGTTAGAGTTGCATGCTGTTACTTTATAGCAAAGCTCACTCCCAACTTGGCCCCCTTTTTCCAGCCAGAACTGTCAAACTGTGCACAGGTCTACAGTTTATTAAAACATTAACGTTGTAGACAAATCCGCATGGTGTCAAAAGCCACTCATATCCTTTGTAATTATATTATTTGCAATATCAGCTGTGCAAACTAAAATGTGTTTCGACTTAACCGATGTTTTTTAGTTAGAGCTGTCAAACTATAACCAGGTACGAGCTATATTATACCGTTATGTAAGCTTACCTTCAGAAATGACTTCAACCCACCGCAAGAGTTGGGTTTCTGGAAATTTGTTGGTTGAAAATAGCCGGCGAACTCTGGAAAGCGCATATCACTTTGTGGCACGATAGTCTATAAAAGGAAGTTTTTCATGCTTGCGCGGTTTGATAGCTTATTGTTCCACTTCACTCAAGCGTGTAAGATCGAACCTGCAGAAACCACACGCTGAAGTTTGATATCTAGTGACATCCTGAAAAACTGATTACAAAACTGATTTTGCGCTCCGTGAACCTCTTAGGTCATACTTACGTATGAGAAGTCGATCATTTTTCATTCACGCAAAGCGTCGTTACACTCTATTTTATATATGTTCAGCTTGAGAATATCAAGAAATAAAAACAGTCGAGTCCTGGCTCCTGCAGGCTTAACGGAGCCATTCAGAGCTACGGGAACAATGCCAGTCATATTGCTAACTACAGCTTGTAAACCGCATTCAAAGGACAAGTCTTACATACGTGCGAATTTATTGCTTCAAGGAGCAAGACCACATCTCGAGTTCGTAAGCCGTTTATTTAAGTAACAAACAAAAAAGCTTAAAAGCGGAACCGGCTCATTTTAAACAATTTTCATCCAGTTTTAACTTACAAGAACAAAAGTTATCATTTTCTTCTAGTAGTCTCTGATAATAAACGCGTGAAACTCAAATAATCGGCCGGTGTTAGGTGCATTTTACAAATAAACGCAGGCGCTATTATTAGGTGATGTTCTATTCTTGGACAGTATAACAAATGTGATCAATACATAATTGTCTGTAGTTTCGCTTGTTGTTCAATCTCAGTTACATTTTTTGCACTTTCTACAAGTCTAGAATAAAAATGGCATTTCACCGATACCAATAATACTGACAGCGAAAGAACAGCAGAAGTGTTTACAAGTATAAGAATTTAATGTTGGAGTCATTCCCGGCCGGCCACACGAAGTAGGTAACTCACTGGATTATTAGCTTTAGTGTACCAGTTCATAAAGAAAACGTCTTTCTCGCAACTCATGTAGACGGTTTTTGAGGGCAACAGAAAAATGTCGCAAACAAGAGAGGAACTATTTTTATGGTAGCACTTTCAACCAGGTAATCTTGATTCTCCGAGTGGCATCGATCGATATTGAGTGATTGATTGTCCGGTTCCTGATAGCAATATACCACGTAACTATGTCTATGGTACTTTCACTATTAACATGTGAAATTTGCACTTCATCTAGCAATATCATATTTTGAAATTTTGTCGGAAGCGCTTCAGTAACTTGTGGGGGTTTGGACCAGGGCTAGGGACGACGCGCTTAGCCCAGAACTCAAGAGACCTGGGCCCCAGACTTGATCTTTTCTGAATTAGCTTGCGCGCGCGCAAGACAGAAAAGTCTCGCCTTTTAACGTTTCGTTCTAAACGTTTTGATTTTGATTAATTTCAGCCTTTTAAACCTAATAGAGGAGCTAAAATGTTTTTAAAACTCTTATAACACTTATAAATGCTTATAAGCCTTAAAAAGCTAAACTAAAGCTAAATCCTTTCTCGAGCCTAAGCAGCTCATAGGGTCGGCGCTTATCTATTGTGTCTGTAGTGTTAAGCGGATGAGAATCTTTGACTCCACCTGGACCGGACACTAATCCACGGCAGGTTAGCTCCCCAGCAAAATTCAGTACTTATTTGTACAGATGATTCGACAGGAACAAAGTCAGGGAAAGTGTCTTGCCAAAGGACACAACACAGTGGTCTGACCTAGGATTTCGAATCGAACACGCCAACCGCTCGGCAACTGCCCCGCCGACAAGCCTTAAAGTGGTGCATTTACATAGCGCCTTTTCCATGCGAATGCTCAAAGGCGCTTTACAATGATTAGTTTACCCCCAGCGGATCGGAAGCATATATAGGCGCCTCAGGCAGCTGTTTCAAAGCGGTCCATATATATGCTGGTATTCTAACAAAGGAGCCAGCTAAACCTTGAACAGCAATATTAAAAATGTTTAGATAGGGGAATAAATACAATATTTTAAAAACTACGCAAATAACAAGAAAAACAATCACTATACAGATACAGACGCACTTGCAGAGTAGAACTCGCACTACCAGAGTGCAGAACGGAAATAACACAAAGAATAATGGGACTCCCCTCCCCTCCCCCTTCCCCTTCTAATTCTCCACACCCCTGCTCGTCCAGGTACAGAAAATGATTTCAGTGGCCTCAGGCCATTCTAGTCCTCTAAGCCCAGTCATAACCCCGCGTGCCTGTTGTTGCATTCTAAAGCTAACAAGAACAGAGAAGCACTGTAGATGAGCTACAAAGGCACGTTACATGAGGTAAGGCACTTGGAGCAAGTGTTCCGAATCTGTTTCATTCCTCGGAGAAAATCCCTGGGTACCAGGTGCACGTAAGTGACACAAAGCCTGGTACAAATGCAAAACCGACTGACATTTTATCAGACCTTTTAGATTTGCTAGGATTGACCAAAAATCTAACAACTCTTCTTGGTTTGCTAAACGAGTAGTTGCAGCTTCGAATTATGTAAAACTTCGAACACGCACCCTGGATTCTTATCTTTAAGGCTCTTGGGTGGGCTTGTTTTCAAGATATGGGCTTCTTTTCGTGGTTACCTTTTAAAAAATATCCAAGGGGTTTATTTTCAATAAATGTAGTCACTAGGATTATTGAGTACTTCAGAAAACATTTCCGATATAATGTTCACGTTTCTGCTCATTGTACGGTAGGTGCAGAATTGGGCCTGTTCCCCCCAGAATGTTTGGCACAAGTAATTGCTCCTATGATGGACAGCGAATCAGTGATACGGGTAACAGCAAGAGGTACTGAGCTCCAGAAGTAACGGCTCCGGAAAGAAAATAGGTGCTAGATGGAGGGGTTGAACTGCCCGCCGAATATGTTTGTTTGCAAGCGAGGAACACAAGGACAAGACAAGAGATGCCACTGATCGGAGCACCATTTGCAAGCCATTGAAAACAACTACAGAAATGAGAATTACAGTGATTCAAACCGCTATTATCAAATGATGAAAGCCATGAACAATTTAATACTTATTCTATTTCAAATTGAGGTGGATAATGGCAGAATACTCTACGGAATTAACGCCGAAGGTGCGAGGAGTAGATATTCATTAAGCCATGCACTATCCACCAAAATCATTGGAATATAATAAGTGTTCTGGTATTTACCAGCAAGGCAACTGTGATGAAAGAAATTTTGTTTCAAGAAAAACAAAAGATTTCTAAAAAAAATACCTTCATTGTGCGTAGCGAAACTCTCGCTTGAGCAGCATAACATACAAGAAATGTGTTTTGACAGTTTGTCAACCACAAAATGGCGTAAAACAGAGAATTTCTTTTGGTTCTTTTAAATAACCTTTTTCTGTGTAAAGCAAACTTTTTCAGTACGGACGCGAAGCGAATTTTGTTTCGGTGTCATTATCTACGATTTTGGAAGTAAACATTGACTCATATCTACTATTTTTAAACCAATCGAATTGCGCGTAGCCGAGCTGGTATATGCTAATGTCCGTTATCAGTGAACATTTCTCTGCAATTCTTTACTTTTAGGGAAATAGCTACTGTTTCCAAACTATCTCGAAGCCCAGCCGAAATGGGCTTCTTTTGAGATTCTTTTTGAAAACTCAAGAGGAAGGCTTACTTTTTTAGACAGGCTTCTTCTCATGATTAAGCGGTAATTTTATATTCTGGTTTTAATCGATCAATTTCACATGGTAGCTTTGATATATATCTCTTTGTTTGGCTCGAGCTACCATTCATCATCATTCTTCCAAAATTTGGTCAAAAGAAGGTACAGACAAGAAACACTTATTTCTCATTCATATCTAAGCTTAACATACAAATTTTGGTTCAACGATAGTGCCGTAATTCTTAACCTAGATTATCATAAAGAATAAGAAAATTATTTTTTTCACTCATAACCGAGTATTGATTCTTGGGAGTATATTTTTAAATCAATCCTCATAAAAACTTCCGGAACAAAATTTGTCTATTTATAAATTGTTTTCCCGGCCGAAAGTTGTTAGCGCGTCCGACCCGCGGGAAGCGGGCAAGAATTGAATGATTTGTTTTTGTTGCCATAATAATAGATCTCACAAGTGTTATGTAACTTATTCATTACCATAGATATTACTTACGTCATCGGTTCAATTATTAACAAGGAACATTCTCGTCTCGGGAAAACAATCCCGAGATGTTTTCGCACTTGGAAACGCGTAGGCGGTACTTGGAGTTGAGGAATTGAGAACACAAGCACAGTGCCGAATTGGCATCAATATAACTAGGAGGATCAGGCGGTGTTTATTCTCTTAGCATATTTCGAGCTCTAGAGAATGCATGTTTTGCAAAATCCCAGTATGAGAAACTTGATCTGATAAGCCATTTGTAATTAGTCGGTTCAGAATTCTTAAGTACTTCTCGCAACCAGAATACTGAACGAGACTATTTTTCTTAGAAAGGGGAAGTACGTAAACAAATCGAAAGGGATGAAGAGAAGAGAAAAAATAGATTTTTTGCAATCATAACTAATTAACCGGAGATAACGACAGATACTCATTTTTCCCGGTACGGTTGCAATCATTTTTCTCGACTTATCTTATGACTAATAACACTTACAAACCCTTGGGACAATGACACCGCTTACGCATGAAAGTTGACCTGAAAACATATTTCTGAACTTCATTACATAAACTAAGTGCGAGTAGTTGAGACTTATCTTTAATATAAGGGACGGTTCTAGAGAAATCTCGGGTCGTGATAATAAGATTTAGAATACCTCAAGCTGCCTTGAGTTTAATTTCTGCAACCTACAAATGGATAGCAATATTTCAGCAAAATATGAAAGTTTCTAAAAGTATGTTTTTCCGATTTTAGAGTTTCTGCAAATTTAAACTTGCTGAGACAAACTTGGTTTATAAAAATGTCTCTCGTGTGTGATAGAAGTTATGAATTATCAACTTTGCCCTTTTTCTCTGGGATCAAACACAGTCATATGTATATACACTCTTTTTTTTATAAGAATATTGGTTTTCCGATTCTTAGTTTTTAGCCGACTTTTATAGGCTAAAAATATTCTTACCTTCGGGAAATTCGTTGACATGGAATTTCCGTTTTTAAATGATTATGGTACCGCGTAGCACCAACGGATTGCCATAAATTCTACGCCATTCAGTTTGGATACAGACTCTTTAAACGCAACCGACAATGGACTGTCAAACTGTCGCAGAAAAAAATTAAGCGGTCACCGTTCTGTACAGAATCGATCTGAGCCTCGGCATTAATCTTAAAATATTCTTAAAATGTGGCCAATTTCAGCCTCGATATTCTTACAAAGTATATTCTTGCAAAAAAAAGTCAGTCAGTGACAAGTCAAAGTTTGACCGTTTAGCTCTTCTAACTTTTGAACTCGTAAAAATTCATAGACGATGATCAAGAATAGCAGCATGTAATGATGCACAGATTGATTCAGAGTTACAGATGTAAACACCCCAAAATTAAGGCCAGTCGCTGGGTGCTCATTTTGCGAACTGACTAACCATTCAACCTAGTTGTATAGGTAGAGAACTCGGAGGTGCACCATCCTGATTGCATGGCTTAAAAAATTTTCAATCAGGTTGCAGGAAGTCCATGTTAGTATTAGGGACCGACCGGTTGATCGGCGTGGAGGGGGGGGGGGGGGGAGCGGAAGAATCT
>JAOBRD020654441.1:0-15080 GCA_027575215.2 Hydrozoanthus sils
AGGTTGCTTTGTTATGACAAAATGGTTACAACAACAACCTAACAATTATCTTTATAGCATATCTGAGTCTGGCAGGTCAAAAACTAGTAACAAATTTAGGATATCATACTCATGGGTTCTCTTTCTTTTATTTTTGAACGAGAAAATAAAAGAAAAAGATGTTCATGAACCCTCGTCATAATTCATTGCAATGCATTTTCGTAGAAGGATACACAACTGCACTGCTCCATCGAAGTATTTTGGAAGTTGTTCCTTTATGTTGATCTTCGTTTGAAGGGCAGCTTGGCAAAACGTTAAATCGACTGAAACCCAACCGCAACAATTTGCTAGTGAGCTAATGTACACTTGAACTCAAAACCCACAAACTTTTTAGTTTTATAGAGTTATAATCATGACAAGTGAACACATGCCAAAGCATGTCCCAGAAATGAAAAGCTTACAAAAGCTTGCAGCAGCGCGATCCAGTAAATGGACCTCGATCTCAAGCTATGCACTGAATTATTTCAAAAAGATTTCCACACTCAAACATCAAAATGTTTGCGCTTACCTAATACTTGATATGGTTCAAAAATTCCGAAGGAATTCTTATAAAACGTTAGGAATTTTCGAGCTGTTTTCAGCCGTTTAACCTTCATTTCTGAATTTAGTGACGCAAAATGCCGCTGAGCTGTTTGACTGTCACTTCACCCTTGTCTGTCGCACTTGCCACGTGATCATTCTCTTTTATCCGTGGCTCAAGACAAAATGGCGGCCAAATTTGCATTAGTAACAATCTTTGCTTTATTTGTGCCGTTTTTAGTCGCAGGTAATGATTATATTTTGGTAAAAAACCTCCTAACAACAATCTTTATAGAACTAGTTACCAACTTTCAGATCCGAAGGCCTTATTAACTCAGAATTGAGGTTGAAGTACATGGCGTGTGTAGGTATATTGTTTCCCTTTCCTGTGACTCGGCGTGACCTGAATGGCCAATAATGCAAGTCTTCTTTTTCTTCCCTTGAACGCGCTATAAAACTCAAAATTGGCATTTGCATTAGATGGGTTGATTTTCGTCGTCTGCTTTTTGAGAAATTAATTTTCAGAGGATATTTTTCGTGAATTTACTGCCGCTTGCAGAACAAGAAACAGGCAAGAAACAAAAGCAAAATGGATGCTGCCTCGTTCAAGCCATTAAATTCAGGGTGTATAGTCTCTCAAACGTCACTGACTCTGACTCAAGTTGCGTTGTCTAGGAGATTCAAAATAGCTCGTTTCCATTCCTAGTAGACTCATCGAAGCTCATTTCTTATGGGCATGCCTGGAAAATTTTTTGAAGGCTTCACTAAGAGAAGTAACTACAGAATACCCAGTTACTTTACCATCTATTGTTCTTGTTTTTAATGTGCATGTAATTCTAATGAATAAGTTGCTGTGATGGCTGGGTGTTCTAAAGCTAAGTGCACAAATATGTTTTCTTGCACAACAAGGGAATCTTTTGGTCGAGGCAAAATTCAAAACCTCAAATTTGTAAGAGCATCTGAAGTTTGATAATTACAAGCTAGAAATAGCTATAGTAAAGGATTAAAGCTTTTTGAATAATCAGTTACGTTATAGTTTCATTGACTAGTGGTTGATTTTTTTCAAATTTCCTGCACTAACTTGCCAGTTCAATGGAGAAGTTATATTGAGTTATCTGAAAAGACTCGTCAGTTATCTGTGAAGTTTATGATGAACTAAACAATAATCTGTCAATCCAATGAAGTGATTGGTGATTAGATCTTTGTTATGGACTCTGATACTTCACAGTCTATAAGTAAGTGTTTTAAAATTTCAAAATAGACTTGGTGCAATGTTTAGTGGTAATTTTTATAGTTTTATTTCTGCTGATTTATAACAGGTGAAACTTGCCTTGGAGCCAAGCCTACATCGAAAGTATACAGTACTTCAAACATTCTCTTATCATCAGAGACTGTCTTTGTTGCAGAATTTAGCCTTAAATGTGCCAATAATCCTGAGGTTAGTGTTGTGTTCGGCCTCAACTTGCTTTCTTGAAGAGATAGTGTTCATCTTTCATTTTTTCCTTATAGGGCACCAACTTTCTTATTATTCAAAAAGATTGTCCATTATTTTTAGTCATGTAAGCCCATTAAAGGAATTGTTTCTAAATTCAAACCTCTTTAAAATTTGATGGTGATAATACTACATTAATGACGATTACACTAAAGTAACCTAATTTTTGACATTAATTGGGTCAAATAATACTATCAATTTTGCCCTTCAGTACAAATTTCAGCACTTTTTTGTCTAGTTGTTTGTCAATAAGGTTGAGCATGCAGTGCTGGAGGAACTTTGAGCAGTGAAACAGGAAAATTCTATTTAGCTTAATTTTTTACCACCACTCATTTTGTTTTTACGTAACTTTCATTTTCGTCCAACAAGAATAAATGTTTATCTTGATGTGAAAGCGTATCTTCAACCATGCATAGCCTAGTTTCTAATCGCTTCTTATTACATCCACCCAGGATGTAAATCTTTATGCAGAAGTAAATGGTAAAGTTATGCCTGTGACAAAGTCAACAGATAACTTAAGATACCAGGTTAGTCAATATTTTATGTTAGAATTATCTAACATTAACTGTTCAAATCTTTCAGTAAACTCAATATTAAGATCTATATCTATAGAACCAATGCATGTCTCCATAAAACTGCTCTAGGACATAAGTGTTCTAAGCACTCTTTCACAATATGATTTGCAAATTATATAGAAAATATAATTTGCACACATAAATTGTACGACTGTATAAAGGTAACATTTGATTGTTATACTAAATACTATTACTTGTAAAGTGAATTACCTGAAAATCTTTTCATTGAGTATTGAAAATGATTCTTGTTCATTGTTTCAGTTCGCAAGTTTGGCCCAGTTGATAATCGGCTCAGTTCTCTGCCTTGATGAAGGTTTAAGGACAAAGAAGAACCAAAAAGGTTCATTTATAAGAGTTGGGTTGTGATCTAGTGTTGTTGCCATAATATTGTCTTCTCCCAACATACACAGGTACACAAACATTGGGTTGAGGCCAAGATGGAACGGCCATAAGATTCATTTGAACTTCAAAAACTATCAACAGCTGACAACAAAATCAAATCAATGATAATAAGTATCATCGTATGAGTCTGAAGACAACTGATGAACTGTTTTCATATGAGTCCATGATCATGTCATGGTGATTAACTTGAATAATCCTCTAAGAAGTTCTGATGTCTTCTGCTACTACAGATCCCTAACAAAGTTCAGCCCAGGAGAATTACAGTACTTTTAATTTAAGCAGCTAACTGTATGATAAAGAAAATCTTTGAAAACCTGTCTTGTACAGGTGAGCTGGGCCGAGGAGCACAAGAAGGCTAAATCTGGAGTCTACAAAATCAACTTCCTTGATGAAGAAGGATATTCTGCTTACCGAAAGGTTGGACTTGTTCTTTTGTGGTTAATGTGTTTTATGCATGTATGTACAGTATAAGTTTACAGAAAACAGGACAAACTGTCTTGAAATATTTTTGTCGGCCTCTCAGACTACATTCACACCTTTCCCTTCAAGCTAAAGCATGCCATTGATTTAGCACATTAATACATATGCCGACACAACTTGGAAAAAAAAAAACATTAAACTGATTGAAATTAAACAGTTAAAAATTTTGATTAAAGCAGTTGCTACTGAGTGAGTTACACTTTTTTATAAATTTGAAAATTGTTTTCACCCTTATTTTTCAACTGGAACACCAATAAGTACAGCAGACTGTATAAACATTTACAAAAACTTCATTACAGTTGGTACTGTAACTTATAGCAGATGCAAGTTTTTGATGTATAAAGTAAGTTTGGGCAGCTCAATAACAGCCCGAAACCCTATCTTGACTTTTGTCAGCAGTTATATATTAATTATCTGTGTGCAGAACATAATTTAGGTAGTAGTTAATCTGTTTAAACTTTCTCAATTTGGTTTCTTGTACCCAGAAGCCTCTATGAGGTGTGCGACCTTAAAAGGGTAAAAGGACAAATTACACGAATCATTAGTAATCCTTGCAACTTAGTACCCTAGGAACTGACTGCTTTATAACCATTGTCAAACCTTAGGTTACTTCTAGCTAAAATATGGGGTGAAATGATGACAATATTAATCTGTCAATCCAATGAATAAACATTTTCATGATTTAATTAGTGCATGTTCTGATTCATCCCCAGCAACTACTTGGTATGAGTTATCAGGGTATTTAACCTCACATCTTAAGTTGCATTAACTTGTTTTATTTTAGGCTCAAAGAAGTGGAACTTCAACAGACTTCAAACCTCTATTCACCATTGATATAAACCACAAGGTAGGGATTTGTTGGATTAAAGTGAACTGGTATTAATTAGTTTAAAGATGAAAGTGTGGAAGCTACTAAGAGGGTGAATTTACCAGCACTTGACCAAGACCTCGAGTGAACTTCATGTTATGGGAATCTTCAGTTTCAGAATAGTTACTAATTAAAAGTTGTTTTTATAGCTAGCAAATTTTCTCCAATCAGAGGCCAACACATGTTTTAAGATTAAAACTATCAATTTTTATGATGGAATGGCTCGCTACCTGTGCTCAGTGCGAACAAATGCATCACTGCACTAAAACCCGAGCCTAGAACAAAGTTCTGTGGTGAAAGTTGACTTGTTTTGTTCTTTATAAAAAACAGGTTTCATATCTCCACTACACCATGTAATTCCAACTGACTGAATTCTGAAACGACATTACTTTTCACAGCATTTAAACAGTGTTCTAGCCAACTAAAATAAATGACAGGGCACCTTGTCGCAGAACATCAGAACAATTGTTTCTGGTCTCTGCACTCTTATTGGGCAGTAACAAAGCCACAGTAGTACAAACTAGTAAGACAACAAATGCCAAGTTGATTGCCAATTGTTTTGGCTCAGAATTACATTGTTTCAAGTAATCATTCAAAATGCTTAAGAACTTGGAGAACCATAGAAATGTTGACTACAATTTTATTATGATAGTAAGGCTGAAGCGGCGCTAGGTGATGGGGTGCTGGATGAATCATCATGGCTCCAAGAAAAAGAACAGAGTGCTGTACCCTTTTGTTTAGGTCTAGCTAGAACACCAATTTTAACCTTTTACCTCTGAGTGCCAAATGATAAGTTTGTAAATTCTCATAACTTGTTTCCATGCTGTTCCCATAAAGTAGTTTGGGAGAATCTTTATATTCATCCTCCAGGGGTTTTTTTGTGAGTGTTCAAATTCTCAGCACTTATCAGCTGGTTTTTCTAGTCATTGCAAGGAGAATTTAATGTTGATGAACACCATAGGGTCAAAGGGTTTAAGTACTTCCCAAGAGCTGTACTGTAGGCAGTAAATTGATTAGCTGATTAAGTGTTTCATATTTTCTAGTTCTAAAACCTTATTATGCAGCTCATCACAAAAGTTTCAATTACCTGTGTTGCTAAATTCTCCCAGCTGGAACCCATGCTTTCCATGTTGCAAGTTAAGGAGAATTTTGCTTTTCATCTAGTTATTTACTCTGTCTGAACAATTCCCTTTTTCTCATTTCAAAATATCTTCTTTTATGTTCTGTTATGGGGAAGTAAGATGTTGATTATTGTAACCTTAACTGACAGGGTGCAGGCCGTGAAGGATTGTGGGTACAGACAGAGTTCATTGCAGTTGTTGCAGCACTTCTCATCTGGTGGTGTGCCAATAATGTAAAGAGTCGACTGCAGGAATCCTAATTTGTGTCTCAAAATCTTTTTTAAGCATTGTATGTTTCTAACAGCTTCATTAAAGTATTTCCATTTTAAATTCAATTGTGATTGGTTGGCACGGTTTATAGTTTGGGTTTTATTTTAGGGGTTTTTTTTGCACCAGAGGGCTTCCCAAATATTCTCAACTCCTAGTAAGCCTATCATTGAGTCTTAACTCACCTTGGGCTGGGTTGTTCAAAGGCTGGTTAATTTTAACCTTAGGTTATCTTTTGAAATACTGGGCCTAGATTTTCCATGAAAAAAAAACTTATGAATTCCAAAATTCCTGCTTAGATCAGTCATAATGTTTGAATCAAGAATTTAACTCTGCGTTAGTGCTAATAAGCCTTTCAACAACTGAACCCAGGAGACGTTGTTGGCAAACTGTACCATCATATCAAGGCATTTTTATTTGACTTGCCCCACCCTTGAATGCGCAATGAACACTCTCGTTATAAATGCGCTAGCCACAAGAATCAGTTGGCAAGCTAGTGTAGGCTTCTGGAACCCCTTGTTCCTTGTGGTTGGTTAGAAGTTGTGTTGAAACTATCAGTAAAAGCTCTAGAAAACATCTAGGGTACTTACTTTGAACAAAAACCTTTGACTTCAAAAGAGACTAATACCACGCTAGCATGGCATATAAATACATTCAGTTTATCGGCAAAATGAGCACAATTTTAGTACAGCTACAAAGTTTCGTAAAGATTGGTCGCAATTTGACGGAGATCTGAAGGTTTGAAACTGGATAACTTTCTAATTGAAATTATCGTGGAACATTACTCTGTAAACAAGGAAAAGTTCGAATGTTTGTTTGACAGATGTGAACTAAAGACGGCCTTTGGTCGATTTGTTTGTGTAGACGAACAAGCCCACGAAAAATCGTCTGAAAAAGCAGACGGACAAATTCTGACGATCTGTTCGGTCAGAACTGCGTTCGTCTAGTTTTCACACTCGGACAACTTATTAGACTGAGACTTTTCCGTGTCCGTCCTCAAATGTGAAAACGGCTATTGAGCGAGTGCGGGTACCATGAACACGAAAAAGGTATATAATTGGGAAAACGCCGTTCGTGTTTGCAACGGAGTGGCGATACTGTTTTCAGACTTGACTAAACCCCTCTCCCTTATTACAATGGTGTTGCGGACTGCTGTGGAGGAGACGGCCAAGAAAAAGATTTCATATCTAACTATTGTAAGGTATCTCCAAATTTCATACCGTATACTAAAATGTGTAGAAAGGTATTCTAATATTTTATTTCTTATACTGGAATGTGTAGAAATGTATCTTCAAGTTTCGTATCTTAAACTGGAATGCGTGGAAAGGCATCCTCAACTTTTATATCTTATACTCAAATGCGTGGGAAGGTATCTTAAACTTCATATCTTATACTGGAATGTGTAGAAAGGTATCATATTTTATAGCTTATAATGCAATGTGTAGAAAATTATTCTCGAGTTTCGTATCTTATACTGGAATGCGTGGAAAGGTATCCTCAACATTTATTTCTTATACTGAAATGCGTGGAAAGATATCCTTGAATTTCATAACTTATACCGGAATGTGTAGAAAGTTGTCCTCAAATTTCATACCTTAAATTGTAATGTATAGAAAAATATGCAAAAATTTCATACCTTGTACTGGGACGAGTAGATTTCATATCTTATACTGGAATTCCTTGAAAAGGTATCCCCAAATTTCAATACTTAGAATGGTATGCGTGGACAGGTATCCTCAAATTTCATATCTTGCACTGGCATTCGTAAAATTGGTATCCTTGAATTTCCTATATTATACTGTAATTCGTAGAGGTATCCTAAAATTTCACATCCTGTACTGGAACTCGTAGAGAGGTATCCTCAAATTTCATATTTTACACAAGAATGTGTAGAAAAGTATCCTCAAGTTTCGTATCTTTAACTGGAATACGTGGAAATATACCCTCAAATTTTATTACTTATACTGGAATGCGTGGAAAGTAAGCATCAAATTTCATATCTTACACTGGAATTGGTAAAAATGGTATCCTCAAACTTCATATATCTTATACTGGAATTCGTAGGGAGATATCCTCAAATTGTATATCTTGCACTGGAATGCGTAGAAAGGCATCCTAAAATTCCATATCTTGTGGAATGTGTTGAAGGGTATGCTCAAATTTCATCGTATACTGGAATGCATAGAAAGGTATTCTTAGGTCTCGCTTGATGATGTGTCGGCATTCATCATTAGTTGATAATAATAGTTGATTGTTTGCTCGTAGTTCTTGATAGATATTCTTTCATTGAACCCATGAATTCGTGGCAGGTCTTCAGGCCCTAGATGAGACGGCATAAATCTGTATACAGAGTCGGTGAGTTTGAGGTAGTGCTTCGTATCCGTGTTTGCTATTAACAGACCTGCAACAAAATAAGTTTCTTGATAAGCATGATAGACAAGAAATTAGCTTTTCAATACAAAATTTCCCGGATTTTGCAATACAGTGCAGTATGTCACGCATGGTGTTGAACTCGTGCCATAATTATTTGAAAACGTTCCAAGTAAGAACTAGGCAAGTCGACAGCAGTGGAATGCAGAAAGGTGCTAATTCCAAAAATTGTGAAAGCCTTGGTTTGATTGGCTCATCTTATCTTCATAAGCAAGCTTAGATATTTCTTTTAAGTTCACTCATTCCAGCCTTTCTAAACGAAACATTTCTGTTTTTAAGTTTAAGAAACATTGAATATGAATGGTTTTCTTTGATTTTGTTTTGGAGTTCTGTGATTGGATAAGTTATTACAGCAAAAAAACTAAAGAAACGTTGCTTTAAAACGGAGCTTCACTGCTTTTTACTTTAAAACTATTTTGTACACAGGTTGATGTATTCTCAATATGAAAACATAAATATTCTTGTTTAGAAAAAGCGAAATGCCGCAGAACAATGGGAGATTGGCAAGTTTTACACGGGCCATTACTGAAAATTATCAGCCCGTGTAAGTAGTAGTAGTAACTAGTAGCATGAACAACAACTTTCAAGCTCTATGAATAGGGAGTTTACGAAACGAGGAGGGCGACGCAAACGACGGCGAACGAGAACACGTTGGAATGCACCATGAGGGTCAACTGCACGCCGTCGTCTTCAGTCAAAACTACGACGTGAAAAGCTTAATTTTGGAGTTCTTACGACTACGGGAACAAAAAACAGAAAATCTTCTCAATCTTCTTTTATCTTTATGCAGGGAGCTTTAATCTTTTTCTGTCAACAAAGTGTCACTTGGACAAAAGAGAGGGCAAAAGAATCTGACTTGGTCGAAAAGGAAAAGCAAAATATGTGGTTTTTGGAAGCCGTCGGCGTCGGCGTCGCCCTCCTCGTTTCGTAAACTCCCGTTTGATCTCCTATCTGCGCGCGCGGCCTTAAACAAAGAGAGGCGCATTTTTAAGGCCCTGGCTAAACAATAAACGGCGGCCAAAACCAGCAGCCATCTTGATTCACTCCTTCCGCTGACCCAAACCTGACTGCAGGCGCGTGGCAGGAAACGTAGTGCGGATGAGCGCATCGGATTTCACACTGAATCAGATCTGTTGTGCATGGTTTCAGGGTCATTAATCTGGTATTTCAAGAAATAAGTGTTGTTTCTGATATTTACTCTTGCGAATACCTCCCATGACGTCACAATTTTTTTAGTAGCTTGCATAAAACGTTACTTTATCAAAATAAACGATACGTTTTTTCTTTTTCAAAAACCCTACTAACAGACTAAGCTCCAAAAATTCTGAAAGTTGCACTTTGAGTGTTATGTGCAATACGATACGAAGTGGCTACACCATGCTTTTGAGCTACAAACCTTGCTTTTAAAATTATCACTTGCTGGACACACTGCTTGTGCTATTGGAATTCGAACATACCAACTAAAATCGGCACAAACTAAACTGTAGAAAGAAAGTTAAACGACGTACCAGGTGCTACTCCTGCGGTTGGGAATACCTGCCTAATACTCTTGGCAATAACCTGCAACCAAAAACAAAAAGAGAAATTGTAGCGTTATTTATGCCAGGAGGCAGCGTGGCTCAGTGTTTAAGGCACTGGTTTGCATGCTTTTGTCCCGGTTTCAAATCCCTCTAAAATCACTGACCGGATTTTGCTTCGGTGATCCCTGTTTCAAATTAACAGTGCTTGTAAATAGCCAACTGCTCTGCCTCCAGGCAGTTGGGATTCTCACCATTTATTTCGCGTTTAAATGTGTTTATGTTGGGTTTGTACGCCTATAATTATTTGGCAAAGAGTTAAAATTTTGGTCGATTTAAATCTCCACGATTTCATTCCACATGTGGTTGTATTTTATTTAGCCAATAACAAAATTGTATCTCCACGTAATTGTTCGAGCTCTTAATTTTAATAAACCGCAAAAAGGTACGGTGCAGGAGCATTTAGATTATTTAATGATTCATACA
Source organism: Hydrozoanthus sils (assembly GCA_027575215.2). Lineage (NCBI taxonomy): Eukaryota > Metazoa > Cnidaria > Anthozoa > Zoantharia > Hydrozoanthidae > Hydrozoanthus > Hydrozoanthus sils. The sequence goes on from JAOBRD020654441.1 coordinate 10,197, forward strand.
CAGTGAATAGCATTCTAGCAAGTCCTCATCCTAAGGCAATTCTGAGCATTTGAAGGAAAGTTGGCGCAAATTTTCAAACAATACCTGAAAGCCAAAGGCCTTTTTGTCCCATCTCGAGACTGGCGATGGATTGTGCCACATCTCTTTTTGAATCTTAACTCGTTCATCACCGATACACCACTTGTCATAATCAATCACCTAAAGAAAGAGCAAAAGTGTATTGAACAAAGGAGACTTCTGGTTATCCATTCGGTACATCCAGAATGATACTTGGGCTTCAAAAACATCCAAGGAGATACTTGGCACTTTCAAAAAAAGATCAACTGTTCGGTTTTATGTGTAGCAATAGCTACTCATTCACGCTTAATTTCTTTATACTAAATATATCATTACACCCATTAAACAATATGAAATAACTCAATAACTTATAGGTCGGTTTCTGTTGACGTCATTGTTTACATTCTGCTTCATTAACATACACCTTAAATAGAAGAAAGAACAATGACAAACAACAACTGACTTTAAAACTTTAAATTCTTTACAAATTAAGTGATCCAATTTTCGGTTCTATAACTGATAAGTGTAGTTTCAAAGAAGAAATCACAACTCAAAAAATGCAAAACTGAAGGCAAGAACGATAATGAGCGATACTTTAGAAAATTTCCAACTTTTAAAACCACATCATGGAAAGATTACTCATAGAAATATTGTTTTGCTGAAACATTTCTTTTTAGAAACTTTGTTTTTGTAGCTAAATTGGAAAGAGGAACGCGTATGCTAATGAGGCAAAAAAATGTAAACAAAAACTCGCCAATATAGCGTCCTCAATTGATGCATGTATCGGCGGCGCAGAGGCAGAGCGATTCAGCGTGTCTAGCTCCTAACTCTATAGGGTAATGAATTCGAGTCTCGTCCAAACCACTGTGCTGTGTCCTTCAGCAAGACACTTTACCCGACTTGTTCCAGTCGACTCAGCTGTATAAATGAGTACCAGCTTCTGCTGGGGGCTAACTTGCGATGGATTATGGGAGTCCTATCAAAGGGGAGTCAAAGACTCTCATCCGCTTAGCATTACGGAAACCGGGGATAATAATCGACCAGTTGGGTCATGCTGGCTCGACAAAGAATTTACCTTAGCAACGGATATAAATGATAAGCCTAATATTTATAGTGCATATGAAGTGAAAACCAAACTCAGGCTGCTGATGTATCTCGAGGTAGGTAGATCATCATTGCAGGTTTGACCAAAACTTATCCAATTGTTATGGGTTGGCAACAGACTTAAATAAAATGCAAATTGTATTTAAACCTATACACGATGTCACGATGTCGCTATTCCTCAATTAGCAGGGTCTATTAACTGAAGTAATAAATAACTATTTCACTTCATATTCCATTTAAGGGTTAACATTTAAGGACTCTTTACCTGCTCAATTGTGTTACTTGGATGCACTCTGTGGTTCACTGTAGCAGTGGCTGTAGGAGCGATGGCATTAGCCTGTGGGGTGGGTACATACATAATTATGCACACGTACTTTATATTGATAATGCAGAGCCAAAAATTAGGCATACTTAGATTCTGCTCAAAAAATCCTTAAAAGTTGCTCAAAAATCCCTAAAAAGTTGCTCAAAAATCCTTTAAAAGTTGCTCAAAAATGCCCTAAAAGTTGCTCAAAAGTTGCCCTCTTAATATAAAACGTTGCTCCACACATGAAGATAACAATATACCTATGCTTTAAAAACAGGGAACACAAGGTGTTGCATAATATTGTTTATTGTGACTCTGTTGCTACGTCTGTAGGTGCCTTCCCGTTCTTTGTCTTCTGGTTTCTTGCATGATATAACTACAATCAAAATATATGCTCAAGATTTCACCTTGGATTTGATACTGAACGCTGTTCTATGTTTGTCACAGGAACAAGCATGCTCTAGGTGCTACCCAAGAGACGGTGCGCCAGCACAGGGAACACAAGGAGAGATATTTAATTCTTTTTACCAACTTTGAAAGTGATCAAATGTGCCAAAATGTACAAACTGAATTGCTTGAGATATGCATATTTTTTAAGCCGAGTTGCACAAAATTTAGTACAAGTTGCTCAAAAGCTGCCGGGCAGAACCTGTGTAGGCCCAAAAAAATACACTAAAAAATTCCAAGGTATAAAACTTTTCGACTCTAAAATATACCTCGTAGTATCGATTTTGAAAAAGGCAAATTATTATGTCAAAGAGTTTTTGCTCGTGTAGATGAGGGATTTTTGGCAAATAATATGTCAAATGCATTTGTTGAAAAACTGGCATCTAGTTTTTTTTTGTGGCAAAAAAACTGCCACATCTGCAATTTGCTCGTGTAGACAGCTTGACAAAGAAATAGTCAAATTTTGAAAATTGTTTGTTTATACAACTGCTCGCACGGACAAGACGGCGACTATAAGATGGACAGAGCTGCTTCTCATCTTTTAGAAAATTTAAGAAGTAGAGAAAGTTTGTAGAATTCAAAAAATCATTATGTACAAAAACATCCATAAAAAAAAACTAGGACGCCAGTTTTTCAACAAATGCATTTGACATACAAAGTTTGCCAAAAATCCCTCATCTACACGAGTAAAAATCTCCTTGGCACAAAAAGTTTGTCAAAAAAAATTGTCGAGTAGACTCGCCTTAAATGGTTTCCGGCGCACGACGAAGGAAACTTCCAATTTGTTTGATCGTTTACACGGGCAAATAATTTGTCACAAAAACTTTGTCTAAAAAATTTTGCTCGTGTAGACCCGTCTTTAGTTAGAAATATAACTGCAACTCTACCTTTATTCCGGCGTTGAACTGAGTAACAGCTGTTGTGGTTCGAAGGAACGCATTCGTTGAAGGTTTCCTTTCGAGAAATCTAAAAGGAATATCAAAACCGATTAATTAAGATTTAAAAGATATTTTCTGTGTTTCCATACTCTGTTGGAAACACGAGGGATTATTGGAAGAATACGAGAAAAGGTTTGGATCACGAGCTGAATGCAAAAGAAGACTTGATTTGACTTTCACAAGGCTTGTTGAAAATCGTTTAGAATGTAACATGGGTGTGCAGAATCATATATCTATTTGAAAATGCTGGTACTCCATCAAGCGAAGATAGATTTCATACAATAGAGCACAGACGCAATATTCTGTTAATTTTGTTTAACAAAGGTTCGCAAGTCGTATAACTTACAAAATAATAGATTTGTACGTATAATTTCTACTGTACTAAACTGCCGGCTGATATTATTTGATAAAAGTCTGTTTAAAATTGAAAAATCGTCCAAGATGAATCTACAGTTTTCAAAACGAGCAAAGTTATCACTATTACTGGGTCTCACAAGCTGTCTCTCAAGAGAGAAGATGAATAATAACAATAATCGTTTCTACCCCCAAAAATTGAATGAAGAAAATGAAGGGTCGCTTCATTGGGTTTCAATAGCTGGTTTAAAAGTTAGAATGAACAACGCCATTCATTCTACTCTTCAAGACAAGCAAAATGAACGGGCACTTTATAAGATTTCATCAACTGGTTCAAAGTTTGAATGAATAACACCAACCATTTTTATTTCCAAGACAATTTCGGTCACTTTATAGGGTTTTATCAACTGGTTCAAAAGTTAGAATAAATAACACCAATCATTTTTACTCTTCAAGACAAGAAAAATGAATGGTCACTTTATAGTTTTTCATCAAATGGTTCAAAATTTGAATGAACAACACCAACCATTTTTATTTCCGAGACAATTTCGGTCACTTTATAGGGTTTCGTCAGCTGGTTCAAAAGTTAGAATGAATAACACCAATCATTTCTACTCTTCGAGACAAGCAAAATGAATGCTTACTTTATAGTTTTTCATCAACTGGTTCAAAGTTTGAATGAACAACACCAACCATATTTATTTCCGAGACAATTTCGGTCACTTTAAAGGGTTTCGTCAGCTGGTTCAAAAGTTTGAATGAACAACACCAATATTTCTACTCTTCAAGACAAGCAAAATGAATGGTCACTTTATAGGATTTCATCAACTGGTTCAAAAGTTAGAATGAATAACACCAACCATTTCTACTCTTCAAGACAAGCAAAATGAATGGTCACTTTTTCAGCAAATGGTTAAAAAAGTCTGACTTTTAATGTCAACCGGATTTTGGCGGGTGTATGTTTGCACAGAAAGCAACAAATATTTGTACAAGAAAGCTAGGAAAAACTGAATTGACATCTAAAACTATCTCCCTGTCACGTGAAACTCACTTCCATATTATTCACTTAAACCCAACATAAGTGATGAACTCTGTTTTCAACACAGGTGCAGAATATATAAATACTTGCAAACGCGAAAGAATGAAACCGTCTTAAGGCAAACAAAATAATATTGGCGTTGCAAAGTATAAGCGGTAAACATCAGTTACAGGCAAACAACATCTAAGTCATAAAGGTAAAAAAGCAACATTAGGTAAAATTACACCAGTAATATACCAAATTTCGGGAAAAAATATCGCCTGCAAAGGTAAAAACGAGGGCAGTGAGTGAACTGAAAAGCGAAAAATAGGTTTGTAGGCTGTTATTTTTTTTTAAGAACACGAGGCTCTGACTTGCCAAAACTAAAGAACAATAAATCTTTGGACAAGCTGAGGCTCGGGCTTGAGGGCTAACCTTTTTTAAAACTTTACTGGGCTTCAATCCTAAACTGGTTCAAAAGTTTGAATGAATATAACACCAACCATTTCTACTCTTCAAGACAAGCAAAATGAATGGTCACTTTATAGGGTTTCATCAACTGGTTCAAAAGTTAGAATGAATATAACACCAACCATTTCTACTCTTCAAGACAAGCAAAATGAATGGTCACTTTATAGGGTTTCATCAACTGGTTCAAA
>JAOBRD020654550.1:2498-15080 GCA_027575215.2 Hydrozoanthus sils
ACATTTACCAGATATTATCTTGATCCTTAATCCAATCAGGCAACAAATCATCCAAACTCTTATCCTGGACGTTTACCAATTTATATCTTGATCCTTAATCCAATCAGGCTCCAAATCCTCTAAACCCTAATCCAAGACATTTACCATGCTTATTCCAATCAGGCTCCAAATCCTCCAAACCCTAATCCAAGACATTTACCAGATATTATCTTGATCCTTAATCCAATCAGGCAACAAATCATCCAAACTCTTATCCTGGACGTTTACCGATTTATATCTTGATTCTTAATCAAATCAGACTGCTAAACAAAATCCCTCTCTTGACATTATCCAGATGAAATATTTTTCATCTTTCAGAAACTACATCCGCCACGTTTTTTTAACTACTCTTATCCAAATTTACCAATTTACATCTTGCCAAATTATATTTTGATCCTTAATCCAACCAGGCTCTCAATCCTCCCATCCCTAATCCAAGACATTTACCGATTTATATCTTGATCCTTAATCCAATCAGGCTCCAAATCCTCCAAACCCTAATCCAAGACATTGACCGATTTATATCTTGGTTCTTAATCAAACCAGACTGCTAAACAAAATCCCTCTCTTGACTTTATCCAGATGAAATATTTTTCTTTCAGAAACTACATCCGCCGCGTTTTTTTTAACTACTCTTGTTCAGGGCATTTACCAATTTAGATTTTGATCCTTAATTCAATCAGGCTCCAAATCCTCCAAACCCTAACCCAAGACATTGACCGATTTATATCTTGGTTCTTAATCAAATCAGACTGCTAAACAAAATCCTTCTCTTGTCCTCATCAAGATGAAATATTTTTTTATCTTTCAGAAATTGCATCCGCCACGTTTTTTTTAACTACTCTGCTTGTATCTTACATTTCACATTGGTCTCCTTTTACACCTTTTGTCATACAATCACATTTTCCCGTAAAGTGGCTGCATGTCTTGGCTTGTCCGTTGCACTGACATGCTGCGTTATTAACAAAAGAGGGAAAAACATAAGACGCCTGAATGGAGCGAATACGAATTCTTAAATTAGTTTTAATCAAGTTATCAAAATTACAACTATATAATCAGATTTACATTAAGAAAATGGTATTCTCCCCAGTAGCATATTTGTGAATTTAAAAAAACCACAGAAACCAAATAACAGTATAACCCCGGTAACTCGCCCTCCGATAACTTAATTCGAATTCCCCGCTTATTTGGAGAAAATCGAATTTCCAAGAATTTATTTTAGACAAAAAATTGGTTATATTGAACTTGGATACTGCAAGTCCCCGATAACTCGAACTGCTTTTTGTTTCCTATAGAGTTCAAGTTAAAGGGGTTATTCTGTATGTGAACACCTACGTGTGCATGTTCCTCCATTCTTTGCATCTCCATAGTAACCAGTTGCGCATCTCTCACAATGAGGACCTGTTAAAATGCAAAGTGACTTCTTGAGCACCATGAACAGGCTCTTGACCTTTTTACTCCTACATAGATTATCAGTATATAAATCCGCCTAATTTGTACATTGTAAAAACGCTATTCAAGAGTACAAAAATGTATAAAGGGCGAAGCAAAGTTCTTTTAAAACCATCTTCAGGGGTAAAGGCCGTCCAAGCGTTTGTGATTATATAATTTAGGTTATTCCCATAGGGAAAAGGTTTGTCTATTAAGACCTGGTTTCATATTGCGAGTAAAAGTGCTTCGATTATTTTTCTCTTTGTGATATGTTTGCTGCTTATTAGCACCTTCCATTTTTTATCTTATTCATCCGTGTGTGTTTTCTGATTTCAGATTTGTTTGATTTTGGAAAAACAAAAACTAATCATCAAAATCCTCTTCTAAGATGGCACGTGGATGTCTCCAACATTTTTCGGAGAAACTTAGTGGACATTAGTAAGGAGAATAGCTAACTCGTCATCCAGAGGGTGACAGGTCTAATGCTTTTTCATTTATATGGCACACGGGCCTTGAGACATTTCCTTGCATTTTCATTAGCCAAAGCCTAATTTATGCAGACTCGAACAACGAGCCGTTAATCGGTTAGTTAATTGTCATTCACCATACTTAAGAAGTAAGAGTTCCGTGTTTTTGTTGTGCATTTCCTAATTAGGTATGTGCTTTGTATATTCTAAATGGTCATTTACAATGTTGAAAAAGGTAAAAAATTAATAGGCAACGACACTAGGTCAAAACTTCTCTTTTAGAAAAGAGCTTGAATTCTTTAAGGATCTCGCTTAAATGACGAGGGACGAACGACTTAACTTCCCTGCCTGCGGAAAGCTTGCTAAAAGGCCGCAAGTCATACTTAATTAGCAGCTCACTTCTTATCTTAGTGCGTAAAAAACAATTTTTTATTACCATTTTGCTTACTTGTTGCGTATGCTTTAAGAAGGATCCCTTATATGTACTAAGTTCGGAAACCCATTAAACTGCTTTGTATCCCGAAGTAAGCATAGAAACCACATCTTCCACACTAGAATTCAAAATTGGTTAAGTTAAAATATTCGAAAAAGATTTAAGTTACCTTCGGTTTGATGCCGGCATGCCTTGCATATGTTCTTGTTCTTACATGTACTGTGACCGTTGCACTGGCAGGCTGTATAAATTATATAAAAAATATTGTATTACAAGATTACTAATTTTGATGGCCTCTATAAGTTCCTTGTTTATGAATCAGAAACAATGTGTTTAGTGCCTTTAAAAAGTGAATAAACACATGAATAAAAGAAAAGAAACTGAAACGGGTTGTGAAATAAAGCACTTAAGCCTAGCATACTTAATTGAAGGTAACAAAAGGAAGCGTTAACCTGAATTAGACTTCTCCATTTTACTACAAATTTGTTCAGCCGAACTCAATCGATAAATCCTTGTAAACCTGCAACGTTCTCAATATTCAATTAATATGGCAATGAGAGTTTGCTTGCACATTCTGTTCACGTCGACAAATATAAGAAGGGCTCCCGCGTACTGAAATGTTTTTTTTGGTAACTTCTCAACACTAGGGAAAACCAAAATCAGTGTACTCAACAAAGTGAAGATTTTTTCCAATACTCTTGCACAAAAACTGTCTTTGTCGCATTTCCAATCTCTGGTCATTTCTAGAATCTATACTAACAAAAACAAAAAAAATGTTTTCGAAATACGGAGCAACCAAAGACATTACTTTATCGGCATAACCAAAGGTAAGGGTAAGGGACTTACGTGGACACTCTACGAAGTACCATCTGCTCTTTGAACACGTGTTAAGAGTGGAATTTGATGTACGAGCACGTGGTCCATTGTCCCCTCCCTCCATACACTGACCCAGGCCAGTACCTGATCCATCGTCACACCATCCACAGCCAGGGAGAGTGTGACAGTCGTTACACGTTTTCATTTGAGAACATCGGATCTCTTTGCAACAGAAAACGTCGTAATATCAGTTCATTGGAACCTCCCCTCTTTAATTAAATAAAACAACATACAAGGCTTTCAAATGCATATTTTTAATGAATGTGGGATGCCTGAAGTCTCCACATTGATTTTCCAGTTGTTTCTACATTGTAAGCACGCATGCGCGATACTACTGAACTTTACATCTCCAGCTGGATCCGGAGCCGGATCCGGACAAGTGTCAAGCCCCTGCCCGAAAAAAAAATCCAGTAACAAGAAAAAGCTTTCACCCAACCTTTGCAAGCCTGACTCCACTCCAGGCACTGTCCATGTGGAAATGTCACGACATAAGCAACAGATCTAAAGCATGTTTGTTGAGACTCGCACCACATACAATCCGTCGCTTCGCGATCACGGAGGCACTCGTCACATGTACCGTAGTTGTTACAGGTATCGTAGCTACATTTACCACCTGTTGACACATGCAGACCAAGCTTAGAAAATAGAGAAGAGAAAGGAGAAGCCCCAACCAGTTTTGCAACATCTAATTTACATAACTCATACGACACAAGAAAAATGAAAATTAACAAAACATAGTAGGCTATCCAAGATGAAAAGCAAAATTCTCTTAAACTGATAACATGAAAAGTATCGATTCTATGTGGGAGATTATAAATTAGTAATTCGTTAGTTGGCATATTTGGAACTAATAAAATAACATCCTTTTTGAGTCAAAATAAGAATTTTCGTTAGTTAAACTTAAGATATGCAGGTTTTGTAACAACTGTCTTAAGAATGAAATTAGGTAAATAATGAACCGTCGGTCAATTATGGCTTCTGCAAAAATAACCGACTACTCCTCCCATAAACTTACTCAAGCTTTGACGGAAAGGGAGGGGGGGGGAGGTGAGTAGTTGATACAAGTGTCTGTAGGCATGACCGGAAATCAGTCAGAAAGAACAGAGATACCTAAAGCTGAACCCTTTTTCATGGGCCAAGTGGTCCATCAGACCGGCACTAATTTCCGGTTTCCGTGGTGTTACACGGATGAGAGTGTTTGACTCCCCTGGACAGGACACTAACTCAGGTTAGCCCCATAGTAGAAACTGGTACTCATTTATACAGCTGAGTCGACTCTCCAGAACAAAAAAAAGTGTCTTGTTCAAGGCCCGACCGAGGCTCGAACTTGCGTTATTCTTTGATTGTATTGTCACGGCAACTGCGCCGCCGACAATACAATCAAAGAATAACGCAATAAAAAAAACCCAGCTTTATAAGTATTTTTACCTGTAGTACGAACAGAACACGGTTGTGCAGTTTCATCCTTGCACTCCAGTAAATTCTTTATCACATTCTAAAAAACAAAATTTCAGTGCAAAACAACCTCATAATTCTATAGCTATATTGTCGGATCTCTGTCGGATTGTCGGATGCACCAAGCCAATCATTTGTACCATCATAAGCAGTATCAGTAAACACACCTAGCTCTTCTCACCATCGTTATTACCATTATCACTATCTCATTCGTAAACATCATTTTATCATCATCAAATCACCGTTCTCATCCTTGTCGTCATCATCGTTACCATCATCACCACCTTAATCAGTTAATGTCAACACCATAATTAAATGAACATTTTTTATCATTAACACCGCCATAATTACCATTACCATCAACCAAAATCACTACCATTTTCATCCACCACAGTCTCTACCAACATCATCTCTATTACTCAACATCACGTTACCATTACCATCATTGCTATAAATTTCCATTTTCATCATTACCAACATCATCACCTCTATCATTCAACATCACGTTACCATTAAGGTGATTCCCCAGTTTTGCAATATGCATCTTTACTGTGCATATTAGAAATTTCAAATTGTTTACACATTTTTATAATATTCTAGTGAATGTTGAGCTCTCGAAAACAAATCAGAAAAATTAATGCAAAAAACATATTTCTTCGTAATATAGTGGACTTTTTGTTTAACTCGTTCCAGTCTCCCCTCGGAAATTGGGAAAACAGCACATGTTGCCAGTTTTCCTAGAGTTTCTCCTAAAAAAGCATGGGCAACTCCCAATTTTCGTCAATCAATCAAATTTCAACAGGATTCTTCGAAGAGAAAAAAATTGGGAAAATCTCAGTGTTGCAAATGCAAAAAAAATTGAAAACTGAGACACGAATACACTGTTTCTTTAGGTACAGGAACCATAGCAACAATAATTTGAGCACATGAAAATTCGTCCTTATCAAATAATTTATGTTTTTTCTGAAAATCACAGGAAAATTCAGAAGAACACTTTACATTATCTTCCTTTACTTCCCTTACGCTTCTCGATTTTATCTTTGTTGGCCACATGAAGAAACTATAGTTTTAACTTCAAGCTTACAATATTGAGAAAATAGCCCTGGAGGGGGTATTTGTGCGAATCATATCTCAAAAGTTAACACAGGCACATCCCATTTTTATTTCATTTTTGCAGTTTACATATAATGTTTGACAAATGACAAAAGTTTGAAAAAAAATCTCAGTGTAGGTTCTATTTCAATGGAATGACCTTAACATAATCACTAACCGTTTGGGAGTTGTTACAGCCATCAGCCCTGCAATGGTCTCCACACCATACACAGTTGGACGGGCTGGTTGTACATCTGGAGCACCTCGTATACTCTTCGCACCTTCGTTTGGCTGCACAAACGTTTGGAACAACGAGCATTAATTAATAATGAATTCTATAAATTTATGAACATTTGGCAACTTTGTTGTATAGTTTGAAAGGAGTGCTACTCAAGTTAAATAACTCCGAAATATTCTTAGTCACTGACGGGAATCGAACCTAAACAACCCTCTGATTACCAACCAGATGCTCTACCCACTGAGTTACAGAGACTCGCATGGGGAGCCGAGTCATTGGTTAAGCTCTTTTGTTATTGTCTATCCCCACTGGACACATATCTCGCATCACGCAGTTCAATATGTCCAATAGTTATATGTTTCTATATGGTTCTATTCCTAAACTGTTTTTTCATAATAACTTGCAACTTGGTTGTACAGTTTGAAAGAAGTGCATCTCAAGTTGAACAACTGAACTAAATGAGGGTTAAGGGTTCCATTCGTCTCAGCTCCCCATGTGAGCCTTTATAGCTCAGTAGGTAAAGAAGAGAAAAGACTCAGAGATTTGAGTTCTTCGCCTACTGAGTTCCGTACAAGCATTTGTTAAGCAATCCGTAGTTTGTGTGTAAGAGAGGTGGCTTAAATAACAAGTGGGTATACAGTTAACAACAGAAATTTGAACTCGATAATTTGAAATCCGTGCTTATTCAAACAAGATCCAATTTATCCAGGATTTCATGTTTGATACAAAATCAGTTAACTCAAGCTTGGTCAAATCAAGCCCTTGCCAATTCAAACTGTTTTTCATTTCCCATTGGAGTTCGAATTAACGGGGTTATACGGTACAGTTGGACCCCGGTAATTCGAACTCGGATATTTTGAAGCTCCCACTTATTCGAACAAATCCAATTTCCCAAAGATTTCATGTTAGGTACAAAATCAGTTAATTCGAACCCCCACTAATTCAAACTGTTTTTTGTTTCGAATTTCGGCAAATGAACATTTCAAATATTTTTAAATGCACACACCTTTGATACATGAAACAAAAAAAACGTTTGTTTTTAACCGCTAATCAATTAATGGTAAGATTTCTTTGGCTGAGACCCTCCACTTTTTCCCAGTAAAACACTGCCAGTCATAAGATGAATGGAACACTTTAATAAAAACAACTTACAACTGAACCCTGGTAATCCGAACTCGGATAACTCAAAACCCCTACTTTTTCGAACTAAATTAAATCCAACTTTTCCAAGATTTCATGTTAGATATGTACAGAGTCAGTGAACTCAAGCTCGGTTAAATCGAACCACAGCTATTTCGAACATTTAAAACAACTGATACCTGCACAAGAAGGCGTTTCCTTTGCACTGCTACTGAGAGAGCTTGCTTCCTGAGGACCAACACAAGTACTAGTAACTTTGTTCCAAACACAACCCGAAGTGTTATACAAAACCAAACATGACGGTTTGTCTGCAAGCGCACTACAATTTCCTTTGAGACCAAAAACAAAAACATGATATTAGTGTACGGTGCAGTAATTGGAAACAACCATGTGAAATGATTTGTCGAGCCACCTTTATATGGCAAACAGTAAAAATTGTTTAATATAAAAAAAAAGACTTTTTAGGCCAGTTGTTCAAAGGCCAATTATCACTAACCCAGGGTTAAACTTTAATCCCACGTTCTTGTTTCTAGCCTTACAGAGACCGATTTGAGCTGTAATTTGGAACTGACAATTTTTTTGTGAAAAATATTAACAGTACTATATCAGAACCATAAACCTTTTCCTTGAAGAAGAAATTACTGCTTGAATTCTGGTGCAACCCAGGGTTAAAGTTAACTAGCCTTTGAACAACTAAGCCCAGGACGAAACTTCATACCAAAGTAATAATTGGTAAAAAAATATTAAAAGATTCAAACTAATAAGAAGCAATAGATAGTTGGGAAGCAATAGATAGTTAGTAAGCTGGTTTGTGGTGCACGGATGAAAATGTGTTTCATACCTGGGGTGTAGGTGAAAATATTGTTAAACAATGTTCCACTAAAGCCACCAAACACGTACATAGCACTGTCGACAAGAATCCGAACAAAATGTTTAGTAATCAGATAGCGTTAGATTACTCTTGGGTTGCGGTTAAGACCCCCCTTCCCCTCCCCCACCAACCTGGTCACTGTATTTCGTCCTTGAACACAGGCAAGACACTTCATCTGCGTAAATGTGTACCACCTTTTGCTAGGGATGGTATCATTAATGATATCTAGAATGGATTAGTACCCCTTTGAGGGGAGTGAAAGGTTCTCATCAGATCAACACTATACGGGAGCATATGATAATCTTGCGACTGTTCCAACAAACAGCATTTCCAGCAGTACAACAATATGAATTTTCAACCTCTGTAGAAAATACAACCATACTTACGCTGTAAAGCAATATTTTTTGTACATCACCAAGCTAAAGTGTAGAGACAGAATTGCCACTCAATGATGCGCAGTCATTCAAACTTTAGTTGAATCAAGTAAATAGAGACGGCTTACAAAAACCACTCTTTTCGATTTACGCATGGCTAGTTCGCTTTCTCTTTTCTCAGATTTCTGTTTGTGAACAGGAAAAGACTAAAGTGTTTTTAAAGGTAAATGAATTTATAACAAATTTCTGTAGGTCATACTCATAGTCGTAAAAACACCAAATCTAAGCTTTTCATATTTAATTTATTAAGTTATTGTTTCTTTAATGATTTGTTCCGTTGTCATCAGCGTTGCTGTCCTCTTCGTCCCATTCAACAGACAACACAAAATAAATTATGTTTTAAACCGTTTTTAACCTGTTCTGCCAGACTGCTGAATGGCCGTATCTTGCAGCATCCTTGGCAGCATTCTGTGCCGGCATCTTGCGCCATTGCTGACATACTGTGTAAGAGACAGAAAAGAGACAACTTTTATTGGTTGAATGGTCCTCTTTCTTAACCGATACTCAGCCATTAACATAAAAAACGTACTGAAAGCGATGTCAATGAATCTACTTAAACTAAATCCTTTCTCAAGCCAAGTGGCTCTTATCTCTGGTTTCTCTAGTGTTAAGCGGATGAGGACTCTCCACTAATCTATCGCAGGTTAGCTCCTGTAGAAACTGGTAAGTGGGATAAGATGCTTTGCATAGTGGTCTTACCACAGCTTGTACTCACGACCTTAAGATTGCGAATTGAACACGCAACCGTTCAGCCACTGTGGCGCTACAATTAACCTACAGACAAAACGTAATCTATATGATAGTACAAGCTCCTAAGCGTTGACGAATGAATCTTAAAACTTGCAACAACAAATGCTTATTAAAGTCAAAACTTACAACTGCTGTCAACCAGAAAGATTTCATACTTACTAGTGTCATAGACCAGAAAGTCTGCAGAGTAACACTTTTCTGCCGAATTCTTGTTCGCTGTACCGTTGTAAGTATTACCGCCGTAAACAAACATCAGGTTACCAACGAGAACTGCTGAGTGGAGGAACCGTGGGGAACCGCTGCCCACAAGACTGCGCCTGTTGTGTGGTAAAAAGGGAAACCAAAAGATTGACACGAGAAAGAGTTGCAATGCATTATGGTAGTATATGAACCAGGTCACTCGTAAAGCTCCAGGCCTAACAAAAAGACCTGGATACCTATTACACGAAAAAAAAGTATTGCCAAGTACATACAGTTGAGCCGCGGTAACTTGAATTGCGAAGGAAAATTGAAACACTTTGAATAATCGGGTTTTTGAGTTATAGGGGAAAAACTACAATACCGTTAAATATATTTGACAAGTCGAAAGGATAAGTCAGTTTGCTTCGAGTTAGCAGGGAAATTGAGTTGTATAGGGTTCGGGGGTTCAGTAACCACTTCAACTACATATGCATTGTCCATTCTAGCGTTTGCCTTGTTATGAGACATTGCCATGCTTCATGAAAGTCAAATTTCTACTTAGCTTTTAAAAGTGTTTATTGCGGTTTGATAGGATCTTGGACTGGTACAATGAATCTCAAGGATGCTGAAGGTACATACAGTTGGACCCCGGTACTTCAAATTGCCTGGTGAAGTTGAAAATTCTTTGAATTATCAGGGTTTCGGTTATAGGGGGAAATTACAGTAAATTATGAGACAAATCCAAGGAGAAAATCATTTTTGCTTCGAGTTGGCTGGGAATTCGAGTGATGGAGGCTTCAAGTAATCAGGGTTCAACTGTATTTAAATTTAATCAGTGTTGCTAGTGGCAGGGACTGAGACACAGGGCAGCTGCATATGAGTAACCCCTAAACAAACACGGCTAGAGTTAAGAATCCCATGTGGTTGTAGGTAGAACCTTAAGCTGTTTGTAAACGTGGTGGATTTGACTCTGGGATAACCAAAGCCAAATCCTGTCAGTGGTCAGAATGGGGTTTAAACCCAGGACAACTGCATACAAACCCAGCACCCTAACCACTGAGCCATGCTGCCTTCTTGTCGTGTTTCTTTACCCACTGTTGCTGTTTCGTTGAGCTTGAAGCTCTTCTTACTAATCTAGGCCATTTCCATTTCCACAAACAAAGCCTTCAAGTTGAGGCTGGGTGCTAAAAAAATCCGCAAACATATAAAAAAATGAGCATTTGCTGTAGCTCTAACTTGAGGGTTTTGAGGTAAATCGGAAATGACTTACTCCAAACCTTTTTTTAACTCAACTAATGAGTTTAAAGTGTCCGAAATCTATCGTTTTTTCTTATCTAAAAGTACACATTCTGAAATGAACATCCAAGAAAAATTCTTTGAATTGAACAAAACACGAAACTTTTAACTCTACAATTTTAGTCAACCCTTGTCACTGATCATAAGGATGACAGGCTCACTGTGACGTGGATTTCGGAAGAGAAAGTTCTAAAGGATCAGGTAGCGAAAATCAAGCTGCAATACATCAGTCTTTCCGGCATTCTAACACTACACTGTTTTGGCTGTACCAGGAGCAGTGTTCCTAAAAATATGGCATATTGACATCACATCTTAATTTACAGGTCACCTTGACTCGGGATTTAGTGTACCAAAATGCTGACGAGTTCATTGTTTTGGAAGACTGTTAAAACATTTGCGTTCTGTTGAAACAAAATTTTTTCGGAAATGTTCAAGTTACGATACATACTTTTAGATGGAAAACAAAAAAAACAAAGGTTATATATGGGCACTTTAAACTCCCCTAGGGTGACAGTCCCTTACCAGCTTCTCGTTTTATGATCATATGCATTCAGCTCTGAAGAAACTTTTGAGAATTTAGGTTCGGCATAGACTCTGTAGCCTCCATGCACGAGGATGAGTTGTGTTTGTGGGTCGTACACACTTGTGTGTCCATAGGATGGGAATACAACTGCACCAGAAGCACTAAAAGCAGACCATACCATAGTTTCTGAAATACATAGAATCAATATCAGAACACGACGCTCTAGCTTTCTTTTTTTTCTAAAACTAAGCAAACAAAGAAATTTATTGATAACAAGTACAGTGTGACCCTGTTAATACGGTCACCTACGGGCCAGAAAAAAACACCCTCTAAGCATTAGAACAACTCTCTTAATGTAGCAGCTTCAGTTCCCCCTTACATCATAATTATCATCAATACATAAATTCACCATCATCATTAAAAGTCACTTATAAAAACTTACCTAGGTCCAGCTCTTGTACTGAACAATTAAAAGAGTTTCTTGCTGAGGGGCTATACCCAAAAATGACCACCATTTTTCTGCCCACCAAAGTGGCTGTGTGTCCAGCCAATGTCAAGGGCTTGTCACTGTCTACAGATAGTGAAATTCTTGTCCATGTGTTCAGAATTGTGTCAAACGACCACAGCTCGTTGACAGAGCCTCTGCTTGTGACACCTCCATACACAATCAACGAGTTCTTCAAATAGACAATACTCTATTAGCTACGGCCTGTGATCTTTTGTGGTAAGGTTTCCCCAGGGTTAGTAACCGCCGCCTGGTTAGCCTAGTTTGAAAGGCACCAGTCTTCAATTCCCGGTGCTGTATATTCACTGAGGATCTCAAAATAACTTAGGAGAAAATGTTGCCTTTGCTCTAACATCTGCAAATGGTATAAGACCTTCGCATCTTCTCGGATAAGGACGTTAAACCATAGGCCCAGTCTCTCAATCTCCTATTGGAGGACTTAAAGGAACCCACAACTCTTGTGGAAAAAGAGTAGGGCAATTTCGGTGTCATAGTCTGTCAACTACTAACTGAGGGCAAGTCTTAATGAATACTAATGTGAGCCATATATAGTGGACGACATAAGACCCTCAACACCAAAGTCAACTGTAAATCATTGTTCAGTGCCTTTCAGCATCTACATGGAAAGGGCGCTATATAAGTGCTAAATATCATAATTATTATTATCATTATTTTTATAATTATTGTTATTATTATTATTATCATTGTTATTGTTATTATTATTATTATTACTAGTAGTAGTAGTAGTAGTAGTAAAAGTAGTAGTAGTAGTAGTAGCAGCAGCAGCAGCAGCAGCAGCAGCAGCAGCAGCAGCAGCAGCAGCAGCAGCAGTAGTAGTAGTAGTAGTAGTAG
>JAOBRD020654661.1:0-15079 GCA_027575215.2 Hydrozoanthus sils
CCTTGCATGGAGGAACGGTTTGGCGGTTTTACTCAAATTTCTTCTCATTCAAATATCTTCTTCAACTTCCTCACTATGCAACAAAAGTTTAGGTTAAGTCCCGCCTTAAGGATTAATTTCAATTCACGAGTGTTTTCAACTTTTTCCAAATTGAAAAAAAATTGAAAACACAAGTGGTGCCAGAGGTTTTTAAAATATTTCGGAAAATCTTCGGAGGCATTCGGAAACGTTCGAAAATTTTCGGAAAATGCTTCAGAGGCATTTTAGAGACTTTTTAAAATTTTCGGAAAATCTTCGGAAATATTTGGAAGTATACCAGCGACCAATCAGCGCTAAGTAATTTTGCCCTGAATTAAGAAAAAACGCCCCGCTGTTATCCAATCAGCTTGAAGTAATTTTGTCCTCTAAGCGTGTATCTTTATGGTTATTAGTTTTTGTTGCAGTTTTTTTTATAAATTTTGAGTCAATCTTTACACAAAGGGATGAGTGTACCTGGGTGTACCTAAAGCCCTTGTGTAAAGATGTTTACCGGGGGTAGAATTTCAGGTTGTGCCGAGTTCTACCCTTGGCAAATAGAATTTTAGCGAAAAAAGTGATTAATCTAAATTTTGACAAAGCAAGATTTGACAAAGCAGTATGTATTGACATTTGACAAATCATATTTGGCAAAATTGGTATTATGAATGCCAAGTTTTATAATTTGAGTTTCAGAATCTCTTCTATGAATATAATACCTCCATAGAATTAGAAGGCACTTTATAAAAAACTGACTATGTATACTTAGGGCATTAACAGGAAAAGGGACTACTCTATTGTTTGGCAAAATATAGCCGATCGAGTGTTGTTGCGCGTGCAACATTTAAAATCCCCATAAGACTCAACGCTGGGAATTCTTAAATCCCATTAAACACACTAACCAACCTGCAAGTGTTTGGAAACTAAAATTTGCTAAATAATCAGAATTCAGACTTTCAAGACATGACTGGAACCTAATCAAAAAGCTGAATTAGCTTTAGTTTCGCTCGTTCTTGCTTCTACGCTTGTTTTATTTTTTTTTCAATGACCACACACACATAATAGGATAGCACTTCAAATTCGATTCAAATGATAGACTATAGAGATTGAATCGAGCAAAAATAGTGCCCACACGAAATGCCGTAAGCCGAGTTTTGACACAGGAAAAATGACTATCACAAATTTTTGGCTATTGCGCAGGCCCAAAAATATTGCTAATTAAATTCTTAATTCACCCTTTAATTGATCCAATCCATTGACAGAGGCATGCTTGAAGTAGTTGGATTCAGTTTTTGAAACATTCGATTTCTGTTTGTTCCATGAGACCCTTTTTCTGTTATTTGTCTACATATATTGTAACCAACAAACCGTCATTAATAGGAATTTCGATTATGCGACTGAAGTATGTTACTTTTCCCGAACACTAACATAATTTATACTAACATTAACTGATGGCCATGCCGTTGGTCTTTTGCCAGAAAAACACAGTTTTTAAAAAATAATCGTAGCTGAAAGACTTTTGGGAATTTTCCAGTGCTGAAAGAACGGCATTTGCGATCAAAACGGGGAAAACCTCGCCTTGACTGAGGATCGCTGAGAATTCTAAAACAGGACAAAATTTGTTCTTTGTTTTATGTTATGTAGAACGCTAACACAATAATTGACAGTGATATTTTCCGTACGGACACACGAGTCGTTACTATTTTTTTGAGCTAAATGGAAGTGAAGACTTGAACATTCAGCCATCACTCAGCGATTCAATCATAGTGAGAATTAAACAAAGTAGATGTTATTCTCCAGACCACTGCGGTAAACACAAAGGGAGTCTTGCGCCTTAGGAATAAACAATCTGCATTGGATGTCATGCTTAACAGAGAAATACGTAGCGCGTTTTGTTGTATTTTGTTCGGGGAGCTGTTAATTTAAGTAAAACTGAGCTAATATAGTGGCGCGCGCGTGGTCATCGAAAACTCTATACGAGCGATGACAAACTCAAGATTAGATAAATCATAAATATTAGTTCTTGTCGCTAGGACTAAGTATGAATTAGCGAGGTTAATAAGCGGGGAAACAAACAAGCCAACTTGCGTCCGTTTTTAATTGAATTAATTATATGTCAGTGCTATTGATATTACTTGAAATAAATTGGAGATGACTTCTTAATAGTGGCGTTTAACAGGGACGGGCCACCGGGAGACTTCAATTTTTGGGTTGAGGTACAGTGGAAAATGTTATGAGGTAAAGAACAAACGTTGTAGAGGCTTATGGTCCATATGGATTTTGCCTTGCAGCTAAGAGGTGCGAAACCGGAAAAGGCGGAGAAAATAATGACATGAGAACTTCAAGTTTGTAGTTGTTGAATTTGTGGTTGTAAACATAAAAAGCCTTGCGACTGAGAAAAAAACTCAGAATCGACCTATTCCTTTATACTTACATTTGATAGCAATTTCCGCAGGAAGAAAAGACATGGATATTACTGTGCTTTCGAAATGAGGTGTTATAAGCGATTGTATCTCAGATTGTGACATGTCTTTATTTATGAAGAGCCAATAACACAAGTCTTGGGTTTCTCTTAAGAGTGCCTTATCGCCTCAATCTACTCGCGAGTGACATTGCATAAAGTTTTAATTCAGCACGTCAAAAATGATAAAGAAGATGCGTCGCTTGTTATTGGTCGAAAATAACGGCGGCTGTCTAATCTGTCAGTGAGTTAAAGCACATGTGGACGGTGAGTGAAAGGTCCCCTCAGTTTTGTCCGCTTCGTATTTCTCAAGAAGCCAATATCAAAATCAGTTGTAATAATAACTGTCTTAGCCTGAAGCTCAATGGAAAAATTTAGTGAGTTTGTCTCGTCTATGGGCCCAGCAGTTAAAAGCTCACAGTTCGCTTCGTCAAGCACCACTGTTCATCACGCACGGACTATGAGCTCGTCTCCTAACGTAAGCTTTGGTAGTGCATGTGCACAGAGCTCTGACGGCGTACCCTTGACAGTACCGATGTCTTCACACAGTTCCACCAGCGGAAACATTTCTGCTGTATCCTCACAAAGTGACGCAGGTAACTGTACAGTTATGCTTCTACTTTCTAAATGTTGTTTTCTTGGCGTAACATTATCCCGGAAATGGTAGCCATTCAAAAGAGAACGCTTTGATTGAGTTAACTAGAAATCTATTCTAATTGAATTTCAATGGCTTGTATGTAGTAATGTAGTAAGATATTGGTTAATGGATTTTGACAACACATGCACCCCATACATGGGGCCAATTTTGTACCACCAGGGAAATACACTCGATCTTCCCCCCATCAACAAATGGTGCACAGTCCCGAAACCTGCATGGAAATGGAGGCTGATTCAGGCGACTCGGCTCCTAAACGAAAGAAGCGAAGAAATCGAACAACTTTTACTTCCTTTCAACTTGAAGAAATGGAGCGAGTTTTCCAAAAGACGCACTATCCTGATGTGTACACACGTGAGCAACTGGCTTTGAGATGCGATCTCACTGAGGCAAGAGTTCAGGTAAAGGGTTGTTTTCTTTGTGTCTTGACTTTGTTTTATGTTTAGCTTTGGTCCCCACCAGCTTGCTTTGCAACCTGTTGTAATCTTACTAAGTGATATCCTAATACGAGATACACTGGGGGATTTAAGGAAAATGAGCGAGGCTACTTTTAATGGCCGAGATTACTAAGTTTAATCAGTGCTTGCTATTCAACATAACGCTGGAAGTTGAACAATTTTCGTATTTGCTTTTCATTTTTGCCTCTTGGGTTACGCACTTTCACTGTTGTTTCCAGTCTTAAGATTACTTTCGATAAAAGTATCTGGCCTCGCTGCGAACACATTATCTGTTATTCTTGTTTAGAGTTCGTTAGAGTAAATGTATTTTCTGATTGTCAGCAGATTTTTTAACACTCTCCATCATTACTCCTCGATCTCTAACGTTACTCAGACGAAGGCACTTCAAATGATGGGCGTACTTCAATTACAATACTTACTCACTAACACAGCGTCGGAATAGTTAACACATGGTTGAGTATATATACTCTATTTATATTCCCATCGTAGTTCTGAAAAATCATTTTGGCTTCAACTATGGCTAGTACAAAAACTGCTTATGAAAGCCATCTGACTTGGGTACAGTTGCAACTTTCAATTTCTATGTTGCTCAAGTTCATCGCGCCAAAAGTGATATGTAAACGAACATGAGTGTACAATTTAGTCAACAATAAATTAGGTAAATACATTTCATCCATTTTAAAAAACTATTGTTTGTAATTTGTTTACTAAATTAAATTAACCTCGAGTTTCAGTTTAGTTTACAAAAGATCAGGAGGCCGATTACGCCACAAGTGTTCATCAACATGAAAAATCTTTAATACTAAATAGATTTAAGAAGCTGTCTAAAGATAGCGAAGCCCTCGTTGACATGTTACATTTTGTTAAACGAAAGTAAAAGTACATCTATCTTTCTGTTGATGTTTCACTACCAAAAACAACAGAACAGAAAATAATGAACACTTAAAAACTAGACAAAATTTTCCGAGTGCTCTCATATTCTTTATTCGCGTGTTTTATTCAGTCGTGTGATTTCTACAGCCGATCACTACACCTTCGTCAAATGATGAACTTTTTTTGATCAGAATTTATTTCGGTTTTATTTCTTTCCTAGCTTTTGCCAGCCCACAAACTTGGCGAGTGATTCGCCGATTCCGGTTTTTACAGAACAACTGCAAATCATTGTGTTGAAGAACTGGGCTTTAAACTAGCTTAAACCAGAACGTTGAATTAATCTGCTTTAAAACTGTAAAGCGATGTTTCTATCTACGTTTGCTGGCAGACTTAAACTGTCTTTCGTGATAATTAGAAGAGCTCATAGTTTGGTATAGACAAACAAAAAACAAGCACTTCATAGATTAGCGGATCTTAATCTTTATAACCGTGAATCCACTTGGAATAATTCTTCGATTGCGGCTTAGAGTCAGTGTCTAAAGAGAGGGAGAGTCCGGCTTTGAAATAAGAGCTTTTAGCAAGCCGAGCTGTCCTTTTGTGAAGGCCATCAGCAGTGTGTCACAATCAAGAGAGCTGGCTAAGGTTAAACGCTTCCAAATGCTTTGCTTGCTGGATATTCCCAAACTAACGCGCAGTCTGATGAATTTCGTGGGAAACGCTGATTTCTTGTATTGCAACATTTTTTGTTTACATAATCAAATATTATCTGAAGGGTTAATCTTCCTACTTTTCAAAAACATTAAGTGCATGGGGGTCATTGGAGAGAAAGAGACCGCCGACACTAATATTTCCTTAACGCAAGTATAACGTTTGTGTCGAAAGCGACAGTGTTCTCAGAATTTTCTATGGGACACATTCCCTCTTCTGAAAGGCCCAAACCCTTGAGTTATTTTCCAGCAAAACAGCGCCTCTTTTATTTAAACAGATCACAAAATAACTTATCGATCCTCTGCTTTACTTAAGAAACTCGTGCGTCTGTTTGTATGCATTTGTTAACGCAATTAAGAAGAATAAGAGAAGTCCAATCGTAACTCTTCTTCTAAAGACTAGAAGAAACGTCCCCTAATGTCATGACAGAACAGTAACAAGATTTGAGTTAGAATTTTACTGCTCCGCAGTCGTACTGGCTCGAGCAGACACACGAAGATATGTTTAGAATTAGAGGCTGAAGAGAGTTGCGTGTTTCAAAAACAAGGTCGATCTCAATAAATTTACAACAACTTAACCAAATGTGGAGTTTAAGTTAATTTGCATTAAATTTCATAACATGGTTGTTTGTCTTTTGAAAGGTGGACGTGTGTTACTATAGTTTTCAGTTTTTAGCCTTTTTTCAGTTCTTGTCAGTAGTGGAACTTGTTTTTATAAAATTTTCAAACACTACGAAATAACCTACGGTTAGTTTGTACCAGTAACGTAACGAAAGCAAGCCCAACAATTGGCATTAAAATTTATTGAAGACAAATGTATGTAAATGATAATCAAACTCTCACAGAAAAAAATTGTATTCCGATGAAAAGATAGTCAATCCGCAGGCAACAAACCATAGAGTCATGCTAGGCTGATCTTTGTTTCGTCAGTCGTTCTTTGTGCTGGTGTGTTTTGAAGTGGTTGTTTGTCTAAAACTAGTAAAGAAGTGTTCTTTGACTCACGAAAAAATGCATTTTCTAATGTTTACACGAATTGCAGAGTTTAAAAATCGATCCAATAACCTAACCTACTCTTAAACTTAAACGGTTAATCTGAATTCTTAAAGTCTTTTTTTATTTAATTGTCACTTTCCTTTTTTGAATCTTTAAGTAGGTCAGAGACCACGCGATAAAGCGGTTAGGAAGGCTGTAGCAGGTTTTCCTGTGTTTTACCTAGTTCCGCTCTATTTGAGATGCGCCATGTGGCATTGTACAACTTGTCTTCGGCTCTTTTCGCAATCGACAGCAGATTAAGAATATTTCACTTATAAAAGAAAATATCAACAAACAATCTCTTGAAATCGCATTGAGCAAGAATAATTTGTTGTTTTTGCCATCAAAGTTTGTGTACAGGAAATCAGATCTCATCAGTGAATATTTGCTGTTGTGGTGTCGGCAAAGGCGAAACTTGCCCCGGCGAAGCTGCGGTCGGTTTTCAAAAAGGAAGTGTGGGTGTATTTGGGAATAAAAATAAAACAGAGAAAATCTGTTGTTACCACGCTTGTTAAGTACCTACTAGACAGTCAGAGAGCTTATCATATTTTCTCGACAATTTTCAAAAGTTTTGTTCGTGTTTCTTTCTTGCGTGAAGGAATTTCCAATTTTCGTTTGTGGTGATATCTCGCGCGCCTTATACCTTAGGGCGAGACATGTGCTACCGAACTTCAGTGCATGCAATGTTGAGTAACTCTGTTTCAAAACTTTAACAGTGTTTCATTTCTTGTCAACTCCGAAAGCTACAGGGTTGCTAATGAGAAGTCCCTCGTTGAGTTTCTACTGCGAAAGCGGCAGGTGGGCTAACATATTGGTGACTTATGCATCACAGTGTATTTTGTGCTGGAAAAATGGTTGTATATTTTATGTCTTTGTATCTCGTGTTATTTGCGGTGTGTGTTACACGACGCTAAGAAAGAGAGATACCGGATACGTGTCTGAGGGCTTAGGAATGAACTTATACCAAAGCACGCAAACATTCTTTTACTGACCCTTTCATAGCTATACACTACCAGTTTCATGTGTTAGTATTACAGCGTAAGATGAACATTGCCAGACATAAAACAGCTTGCCTTTATTTCATAGTGACATTACTCAGCCACTGAACTCTGTCAAAGATTGTCGATGTCCGTTACAGCAGTTTTTATTCCAATATAAATTAGGTGTTTCAGTGTCAGCCGCAGTAACTTTTAAGGGTATTTGATTGTGTGAAAACACTGGTTTCAAAGTAAAGGTGTGTAGCATATTTGCACGTCCCAAAACAAACCACCAAAACGTTTTTTGAAAAGCAATTTATTTGACACGTATTTTCTTGTGGTTGTTGTAACGCTCTAGGAAAAAATTGGAGATTTGAAAGTACTTAATAGAAAAGTTTCAAGTTAAATCAATATTATCACTTCCTAACGCAATTACATACAGTCGAGGAAAAGTTTTTTTTTACCTTTGATAACAATTTTAACCCTTTCTCTGTTTGAATTTTGAAAACCAAAGTATCTTATTAAAGATACTGTAACGAATTACCGTGCTTTTGGGGGTGTTTACCGGGTCTAATTTTCAAAGGTAGTAGTAAAAAAAAACATTTCCAGAACAGGTGATGATGTGATGTAGACGAGTAAATTGAATGGTCTTTATTGGGTTTCAACTTGAGCGGTACAAAATATTATTGCGGGTATCATGGCTCAAGCAAAATGGGGTCGAAAGTGATAATCTGAGTTCAGCACACTGTTGAAATCACAAACTAAGGTGTTTCCACCATGTTTTGTTTGTTTCAAGTTTTCAACGTTGTTTCCTTTCCTGTCTACGAACCTTCTCCCTAATTCATAGCTTATTAAACAGAAACATGTATAACCAAGTCGAAAATACAATGTACTTTATATATAATACAATATTGGTATTAAATAATAGTGTATTATATATAATATACTATTATTGTATATTGTCGATAGCATTTCATTATGACTTTGAAAATTTCGTGTATTCGGTTTTTCAGAGTTCAAAGCTAATAAATACCGCAAAGTTTTGATGAACTAAGGTCCTTGACCACGACTGTAAAAGTCATGCGTCCAAATCAGAAAACAGAAACTAAGCTCGTACTTTTGTTACAACCGAAATATCACTTAAACGTGTTTGCAATCTAGTGAAGTTTAAATAGCTTTGTAAAAGTATTTCATCTTTGAGTAACGCTGATTTTGCCAAAGTTGCACGACATTTAAAGAAAATTCTTTGTCTCTGCTACACTGAAATATTTCATGTTATTAAGGGCATTACAAGAATTACTATACTATATCGTCTTTTGGAGTGATTATCTTGTTCAATATCACCGTTACTCCAAACAAGACCTTTGACTAAGTAAGTTACTTATAAAAGCCACAAGAAAGATTACCCCCAGGCGATATCATCTTGCATACCTGAGCACAAAATTCAAGCTAAAAGATCTCGAAGCTCGAATACCATGTGATTGGTGCAACCATGTTTATTTTAAATTTCCGCTAAATTTATTTTTACTTTGATAAAACGACTAGTTGCAAACTTGAGAAGTAACTGGTGAAGTCTACAAACACGTTTTGTTTTTAAATATACTTTTTATCAGTTGCAAGGGTAGTACGTTGTTCTTTGGACACCTCCAAATATCGGCTAATGTTGTGCCATCTTCTATTTCTATTTCTGTGTTCCTGTGCATTGGAAGTTCGTCAATCTTGACTGAAGCACCACTATAAATATTCTTTGCTAAAAACATAAGTGATGCGATTTTAAATCGTTAAACTAACAAGAGGTCAGTCAGAAACTGTTTCCAAGTAATCGTGCTTATTTATTTCTAAAAGATTTACATAAAGTTGAACTGTTTGTGTGAGTCAGTTTCATTGCAGTAATTGCAAAAACACAAATTAGCTAGTTGTTAACCGTACCTTTAGGCATTAATCTATACTTTATATGATGTTTGTAGGTTCTTGTTTATTGGCAATAAGGTTGCAAGATTGTCTTTTGCCGATATGTATCTAAATTTACCTCATTCTTAATGTCAATTGAAGATAAAATGTTCGACAAATTTACGATTCATTTATCAAACATTTTCCCAATTTGTCACTTGCTGTTTCTTTGTTTATTAAATTATTGTCAATTTCTGACTTTATAACGGTAGCAAGCCAAAACGAGCTTTACCTATTACGACTAACTTAATTAATACCTTATTTATATCAATTCATTGAGCGAATAACTCTATTTAAGACACTGTTGCAATTATCGTGAAGACTAAATCGAATGCTAAACTTTGGTAGCGTCAAAACACACGTTGCAGTGCACATTTAAAACCTTCTTTTATTTTCATGCTTTGTTGAGGATTTTCGACTGCTGTACGTGGTAATCTGCTGGAGAGTTAAATATTTTGATCTAATCAAGAACCATTTGGACTTCGCGTGCAGGCACTGCATCTGCGTTAGTACTTAGAACTTAGAATAGAGATACACCCATATAGATTTCTCTAATACTAAGAGGGCTAGTAGCGGTTATGCTCTAGAGTCTGCGAAGATGGCTTGGTTGACATGGTGGACTGTTTGAAGGAATTTATAGTTTCGGAAGCCACAACGACAGAAGGAAGAGAGATCCAGAGTAGTACTTTTTATTGGTCGTTTAACTAACTGTGAGCCAGCCTTACGATTAAAAGTAGCATTTGGTTTTCCTGCCTTGAGGTTTAAATGTAGTATCAGTCGTGATCAACGAAGCTTCATTGCCGTCAAGTTTGGAAAATGAAGTGAATAGTAAATACCAAGTTTGAAAATTATTTTATAAGGTAGAAGAATGGTTGAATTCTGAATCTTAAAATATTAAGTTTTGAACTCCAATTCGAAAATTGGAAGTTTAATCAGCAGGTTACGACATACTGAAAACAAACTGTTATCATATCATCGAAGCCGTGAAGCTGAGTTAATCGGGGCTCAAACCATACAATTTTCCCGCGTGACTTTCATAAACACAAATCTATCTAGAAGAGCAAGGTTCAATTTTTGCCTAATGCCAATAACTCTCTTGTCGAAGTTATGAAGCTCCTTAATTTAAGTTTTAGTATATAGTGTTTGTTGTCTCTCGTATATATACTTTGATGTCTAATGAAAACCGCGAGAACAATTCCCCCTGAAATCAGATTTCAGTTGTGAGAGTCATCTTGGCTTATTTAGAAATAGAAACGTAATGTTAGTCGAAACTTTGTCGAATATTATTGGAAAAAAAATCGTTTTTTGTTCAAAGCGATAAAACAACTTCGCGTTGAAAGACAAACACGTTGCTCTTCCGTCTGTCTCTAAAGGATCAAGTCATATTTTGAAAGTTTAAGGCATGTGTATCAGCTAGGCACTGGAAGAGTCAGTTGCAAAGGTGGGGAACACTAGATACAAACTCTGACCTGGAAATTAGAACAGGAACAATTAACATCGAACAGGACCTTAATTAAGAAAAAAGTTTACGAGTTTCGGTTATTTGGTTCGTATCAAAGCATAGAAAGAGTTTGAAAAAAGGAATGGTCGTTCAGCTTTGCAAAAGATGATTCGTCGCACACTGACTAATACTTTTGTTTGAGAAGAGTGTTTCGATCTGTTAACTCGGATCGACTTCCCAATTAGTAGGCAAACGGGTCTAAGAAAGTAGAAACACTGAGAAATCTTTACAATTAAGCACACGAGGGCCCAGCTGCGCCAGGCCAATAAGCACTAACGTAACCCTGGGTTATAACCTATGTTCTTGTTTCTTAGTTAACGACAACAACATGCTTTGTTTGACCCAATAGTTGAAAACTTACATTACAAGATGATTACAAAATTAAATTTAAATAAGGGAACCATAAGGACTCTTCTGAGTTAGACGACCTAGCTCACAGCTCAAACGAAACTAGTTTGAGCTGTAAGTTTAGAGTTGACAAGTTTTTTTCCGTGTCAAATCTAAACAGTGTTTTGTTAGAGCTGTAAGTCTTTCTTTAGAGAAGAAACGATTTCTTGAATTTCGGCTCCAGGGTTAAAGTTAACCAGCCTTTGAACAATACCCAGCCAAGGAATATAAAGTCTAAAACGCCGGAATCCTTTACCCTGTAGTATAAAATCAAATTTTCTGTTTTAACCTTAGAAGCCTTTAATATTTGCTGGACGTTTTTTTTTAAGTAAAACTCTTGATACACGTACACTTGTGTTCCAAAAATCAATCTATTTTTCAAGCGTTGCAGGTTGTGGGCTAGTTTCTATAATTAATGCTGTTTGATTTTGTACACAAATATGCGAAGCTTAGCTTAGCTGTATCCCGATTCGTGATAGTTGCTAATGCTTCAGCTTCGAAAATGGCTATTTTGATTGAAGCATGTCTTGAAAATGGCCGGCATGAATTCACTCAGGCTGATATCGTTGAGCATTGTAGTCTTGCCAGATGATCATGAATGAATTCGGAAGGACTTGAGGATTTATCCTTTTTCAACTCGGGTTCAATTGTTTTAGTTTTCGCTGTGTACTTGATCGAGATCAGTACTCGGCCTGCAGGCATTCACTTAGAAAAAGTATATTTAGTCAGATGAGATTAAAAAGCTCTAAAACGAACTCATTTTTAATAGCTAGTACTCCTCGATGTCACAGCTGGTTATGAATTTTGTCTTGACCTTTGCTGCAGAACTCGCAACAGGTTTGTTTGGAAAACTCACGCAATGCTTTTGCGTGATTTAATAGTGCCATAACACTTTGCCTGCTTTTTTACTTCAAATCTGAAAACTCCACCATTTTTACCTAAAGTGATGAAAAATAATAATTGTATTTTAGTGATCGCTATCTTGGTTAGTATTCTAAACCAATAAATGTCTTTCAAGAATGTGGAGTTATTTAATTAAGTCGAGCCCTTTCTGATTTGGAAACGATATTTCTCTGTATATTAAACAGAAATTCGATTTTTAAAGTTTCAGGGATTGTTTGTTGCATCTAAATGTATACTACATGTAGTTTTAAATGAACCCTGCCAAATAACTTTTGGGAAATCTTGAAATAGCGTGTCTGAATTTCAGTTGTGAAATCATTTAAGTGAACAACTCTATTTTATGTAAGCTTATTTTTTTATAAAGTACAAACAATTTTTTCTAGTCTTTCAAACATTAGAATCTGTTATACGAAATCATATAACTTTGGCACGAGATTCACTTAGCTCATATCTTTAAAAGTTTACAGGAACTCTTGGGGGTCTCTTACAACAGGAAAAGCAGGTACAAACTTGATTGAGCAAGATTTTGGATACTTTAATTGCTAATCATAAATGATCAATTGGAACACGTTATAAGTCCCATGCATCTCGATTCTCAAAGTTTCACGCTTCCTTATTGTTGTTAGTGAAGGAGCAATCTATATGAATAAAAACGACTTTCTTTTGACATAAGACAAAAGGATCCCCAAGTTAGTTCGAATTCATAATCATATATCTTTACATCTCGTGCTTATCGCACAGTAAACGTGGCTAAAGCTTCTATTTTAGTGAGCCGTTCTATCAAAGGTCGAGTATGATTAAACGCGATTTCCTCGATCCGTGCCATTTTGTTTCCGGTATGTTCTTATGTAGCTTTATAACTTTGTGACCCTTTGAGTACGGTTTTTACTTTGAGTTCAAAGACAAACTAGATGTTTCTATGCAACTTTTGGAATCCCTTCCCCATTCCTCATCCCTGAAAATATTTTTAATAATGAAAAAAATGACAAATTGTTTCAATAAATGTAAAATTTCGTCTTCTGTCTAAAGCCAGATCAATTTTTAGTTCAATTTTGTTATTTTTCTACACCGTTTCACAATTTTATTAAAAGTAAATTAACGCCTTTTTGCTCGAAAGACGCTCAAGGAATGCTTAATTAATTGTAATACTTTTCAATGTCGTTTTTATTATCCAATGAACTTGTTTGACAGTCGAAAAAGTCTTATTGTTTTGCTTAGGGTACAGCTTGAGATAGATGACCATCTTTTTCTGTTTCAATTTATTTGCTATGCGATCATATACTAGTAGATACTTTCAGTAAAAGCCTCTGAAATTAAAATGGATAACACCGAAAGTAAACAGGCATTCAGTTCAAGACTTTGAAAGTGAAAGCTTAAGCTGCGTAATTAACATTCTCCTAGGACAAAAGGGAAGAACGGTTTTGACTATTTGAAAATTGAAATGTTAAATCACACGATCATGGTTGCTCTATTGGCTTACGAGATAAAGTTTGAAAAGATAATCGCCCTTTCAAGAACAACGAGGCGTAGTAAGAGAAGAATATACTCGAGCAGATTGCAAGATTAGCTGTCATCTTGCAGGACGCGTAAAAAGTCTTCAAGAAATTCAAACATTTGGTAGTTTTTTTTTCAACCTTTTAGTAGACTCTGATTTGAATAAGAAAATCTTCTATAAGGAAGAACGTATATAAAAACATTTGGACCGCACACTATTTTTTTGCCAACATTTTTTCAAATTAAAGATAAGAGATTCGTGTAGATTAACAAGCAACCATAATACAGGGCAGTTTGTCTTGTTTAACAATAGCTTTGTGTTAATTAATTGATGATATTGGCCGGTGAACATCGCATTAAGAGTTCAACGTTCAATTTGCAAGGTGGTATTCTTTGTACAAGTACAAAACTTGTGTGCATTCCCTTTTGTTGAACCAATACTTTGAAAGAAATTTGTAGAATCATCTTTAAATTTAGTCTTTCCTCGAGTAAAGCTAGCTTTTTAAAATTGTTCTGGTTGTGAAGTTAAACAAGTGGAAAGTTTAATTTGGTTGTTGAACCTTGAGGAAATCAGAAATAAGACATGGAACTGGATCTGTTCAATGTTGAGGATTCGAAATATCCATTGTTGTGGTTTGATACTAGTACTGTTTCCACTATCAAACTTAAATAGACCTTTTTAAAGGTCTCACTAAGTTTGATAACGAAAATTAATTGTCCGGGTGAAAAGCCAAAGCGAAACTGGTGACGGTGACACAGCCTGTTCTTTTGAAAGTATAGTTGGAATTCTGGAATGTTCTTAACTTACTTCAGTTGATTTTAAGAACCATCTTTATGTTTTTTTTTATAAATACTTATTTTCAAATTTCAGCTGTTCTGGTAGTCAAAAATATTTAAAATCCCGTATCGGCTTTAATTTTCTACCGATCTATAGCAGTTGTAATAGGTTCCACAACACTCAATCGATTTTTCTATTACGGAGTGGGTTGTAATGCTTTCAGTTTTTGATTCCGTTGAGTAACATGCTAGTAATCCAAAATTTGCTAAAACTGCAAAATTCGAAAGTAGGAGAGTTCATATTATAGATTTAAATGCTAGCAATGATTAACAGGTCAACAAAAAACCAGATAGTAAGAGGCAGATGTAGAAAGTGTACAACGAAGCTTCACCTATATAATTTTTAGAACTTCCGTTACTCGTAATCTCCTGTAAATCTTAATTCGACAAACCAACAATTTTGTTTTAAAATTTCTAACTTAGATAAAATGATTACGATGGATAGGACATGTATTAATTCTTCTTCAATTTGCTAGCTTGTTGAGTGTACAAGGCTGTGTTTACAGTATAACACACGAACTTCCAACCTTCTTAAAATATTAACGTTTGCTGTTTCTTCGTTTTAAAACTAGCAAAACAAATGGTCACTTCATAATTATAGGTCTCAACTGGTTCAAAATTTAAAATAAACGACACGAATCACCTTTAGTCTTTACTCTCACGAAAGAAGCAAAATGAGTGGTCACTTTATAGGGTTTCAACAACAAGTTCAAAAGCTAGAATGAATAACACCAATCATTTCTACTCTTCACGAAAAGCAAAATAATGGTCACTTTATAGGGTTTCAACAACAAGTTCAAAAGCTAGAATGAATAACACCAATCATTTC
>JAOBRD020654771.1:0-15078 GCA_027575215.2 Hydrozoanthus sils
GGGTCGTATTAGCCAATGGGGTGAAGGGGGTGTATATGCCAATGAGGTGAGGGGTGTATTAGCCAATGTGGTGAAAGGGGTGTATTAGCCAGTGGGGTGAAGGGGGTGTATTAGCCAATGGGGTGAAGGGGTGTATTATATAACAATATAATAAATGAATTATTTGATTATATTCTAGCTGATGCCCTGGTCGCTTGTGATTGGTGCCACAATAGTTGCAGTTGGCGGCATTGTTATGGCGATTATCTTCACCTCCAAGCATTAAGCGGTCATCTTTCATTTTGTCTCTACCGCTAACAGGTGGAATAATGGAGTCCGTCTACTCTATTTTACAAGCGGTATACGCCCTTTCAGTGATGCACACGTAACGCAGTGTAGCGTTAGGCCGCTATTTGTAATAGACTTAATTCGGTGTTTACGTCACAGCCTCTGATTTGGATAAAAGGCGACAAGGTGATGCACAAAGATCCAATATTTCTGCGCTTAAATTAACGTTGTTGGCAACAGATGATTTTTCCTTTCATAATTTTCCGAACTGGATAAAAAGCTGCAAAATGTAAAAAAATGTTATGGTAAAAAAAAACGTGGAGATGTGATTCTTGACCTTTACCACAGCCTTTGAAGTGTTTTTTATTTCATTTCCTGGAAGATGAAGGCAATAACGCAATCATTTTCCAAATAACCTTCTTCCTGCATCACTACTGTTTCCCGCTTTTTGTTTACCCAACTCAGATCACGTGGCTGACCAGCGGAATAGGTCTATATATAATTATACATATTAGATATAATAGATTCTCATTATAATTACACTGTAAGACAAGTTGTTTGGTTTTGAGAATACAAAATTAGATCGTCAAAACAATTCTTACAGATAAGATGTGATTTCTCCCAACCTCTTCACAGAAAGTATATGGGTATGAGTTCGGAGAATTTGCAAACTCATCTTCTCATCTTAGAAGTGAATTTCTACGGTTTGAATTTCCCGCGAGTCGCCATTTTGAAATGTGACTTGTTATGGTTGCAGTGCCAGTCCTCCTCTCGTGCATTGCATTGCTATTGTTATCATTGAGAGTGGACACTGGAACTGCAACCGAAACACGTCACATTTCAAAATGGCGGCGCGCGGGAAAAAGGAATCATTATCGGTCTCAAATAAAACTTTTGTTTCTTTGAAGACGGCGTTCAGGTGGCCAGCAAGGTGCCTTTGAAATGATCAATTTAAATCGCTTGGCGTCGTCGTTGCCCTCTTGGTTGCTTAAAGCTAAGTTTTGGAGTTCTAAGGCGGCCTAGAAAATAATCTTTTTCTACTTACAAAGCATAATTTGGAGAACATAAAAAGCAAAAGAAGCCCGTACGCAAGTTAAGGCATCTAATTCTTACGGAACTTTAAGGCCATCGTGCACCCGCTAACCGTAGTACTTTGTGATTATCTACCGTGATGTTTTGCGTGTTTCGTTTTTTTATCAAATTTGTATAAATCATACATATAGCTTTCAAATTAGTACCAGAATAAACGGCGTACTTCGGGTGATCCGAACCAAAACGGATATGGTTAGTTGTATTGGTAAATTCTCCCAACTAGAGCTCGTACTTTTCATGGAACAAGTTTGGGAGAATTTTGCTTTTAATTTTCATTAGTTCGCGTTGTTTGATCAATTCTTATTTTCTCTTTACCAAATATCTTATTGTGTGTGTGCTGTGTAAGGACAAGTAAGATGTTGAGAACTGACTGGAACTGTAAGGGTTAATATCACAGCACAGGAAACTACTAATATTGCGTTTTCATCACATTCACAATCAGTACGAGTTAACGTGCCGTGCGTAATTGGTGTTTAAACTATTAACTAACAGTATGAAAACCAACTTTGACGTGCCCTTTCTTTTCCCTTTCTGCTGATCATCCCTTCTTTTAACCTCGTACCCAGGCTCCTCTCAGTGAGATTAGCCTGGGTACGAAGATGCTCTTATTTGGGTAGAGGGTCCAAATTTTTTCATCTTCACCTTCTTCTCCAACACGCGTAAATTTTTGTTAAGAACAAATTTAATAAGAACCTCGAGGCTGAAATTGTCCAAAAAATAAGAGCAAAGAGGCATAAATCGAAATATGGCAATTTTTACAAAGCGAAATGTTAATGGAAAATGCCACAAACAAGACCATTAGAGGCTGAAATTGCGCTCAAAAGAGAAACATTGAGGGTTAGCAATATTTTACTGTTTGTTAAGAAAAACTGCAGACACCAGGGAGAACGCATTACAGTAACTTGTAGATGTATTCTCGTGCAACATTTATCAACATCTAATTTCTCCTTATAGTAACAAAAGTAAGTTGAGAAGTGTTGAGAATATACAATTATCGACCACCTTAAAGTTGAGTTCTCCCAAACTACTTGTAGAAATATTTTAAAAAGACAAAGTTATGAGAATTTGCAAATCGTCACTGAGCACTCAAGGGTGAAGATGAGCCAGGTGACCCGATGTATCAAAGTTTTCCTCTAGTCAATCCAGTTTAGAATTTTGAAATTTTTAATTTAGTCGTGGATTGAATTTAAACTTTGAACTTTGGAATTTTGGAATTTTGTCGTGGATTTCTGAAATCACAGGTCCGTACAAGCCAGGACCAAGTATTAGCACTAACCCAGGGCTAAATTTCTAACCTATATTCTTATTACCAACCCCTACAGATTCTGATTGGGCTGTAATTTTGGAATTGAAAAGTTTAAAGGTGGAAAATCTAAACAATATACTAAAAGAACCGTAATCCTTTCCTGAGAGTAAAAAGGTTACTGCTTGAATTTTGGCTTAACCTAGGAAAGGGTTAGAGTTAACCAGCCTTTGAACAACCCAACCCAGGTCTGTTACTGTTAGAGAATTTTCAACTCGTTGATGTCGGAACCGGTGCATGCAACTAATTTGATTTTTACAAAAATTAACGGTCGTTCGTATTATTTGTCTGTCTGTTAAACACATTAGATTTGCAGTAATAGGCCTTATTTATTACGTCACAAGTGCACCAAATCGAGGCTTGGTAGTGAAATGTTATGCGAGATCGTCGTAGTTTGGATCTATTTTTACTATTCACCGTGGTTATTCACAGAAATGTTACGCTGCACGTAGCAACAAGGTATCACCACCAAGCCTCGTTTTAGTGCAGGAGAACACTTGTGACGTCATCATGAATAAGGTCTATCATATTTAATACCAGCTGCCATTTGTAGTTTTGTTCTATGGTGTCCTTGTTGAATCTTCAGCTCATATATACAAAGCTCTTCTCTGTGTTCTAACCCTGCGCCTCATTTGTTAGCATTATCAAGGCCACAAGTATATTACTCTCTTGCGGTTATAGTTTCAAATAAGGAAATGGTTTAGGTTAATTCAACTGAAATATTTAACTCCTATTTGAAAGAGACATTTGTTAGTATTCAAAAAACTTTGTCTATCTTTTGAAGACGCTTTTGAATAGCCCATTTGGTGTTTTAATAGGTGTAAATTTCATGTAAGGTTTCCGTAAAGCGATTATCTTTAGAGAATAAAGACTAAATAAACTACTTAGTAAAGTGGTTCTCATGTTTTTCTTTATTTCTTGGTTACGGGGTTTACAACAATAGTGTCTGCTTTTTAAAAGTTTCTTCTCTTTGTTATAAACTATGGTTCTAAGATTGTAACGTTGTTTAACATGCAAAATCCACCTTTCAATTAGAGCTGAGACAAGACGATGTAAGAGGGAATATTCATCGCAGTTTAAGTAAAATTGCTCGGTATCAGAGAGAAAAAGAGAGCAGCTCGGATTACTAGCAAACTTCTATTAATCTTGCAAAATCTGCCGTCCTTATTCCTTAGGTTCCTTAGGTGGCATCTCCATAAATTCGATTTTCGGCCACTTATCGTCCATTGGATGTTAAGAGGAGGGGGGGGGGGGGTCCTGGGGCGTTTCCAGTGGATGTTAAGAGAAAATAACTGAATACAACGAAAATGCCTAGCTAAACAACCGCTTCTTCACGTTTAGTCACCATTGTTATATGCTTCTCAAATCGATACTGCCAAGGTGCCTTGAACACCCGAATATGTACTACGGAGTTTACAAAACAATAGTGGAAGTTACGGGGAAGGAGAAGCCTTTACGTCCAACGGACGTCAAGATGTCGACAATTGATTCCTTGCTAAGACTTTGGACTTCGAAGAGCATTTGTTTATCTCGAGTACTTCCAGCCATTCAAACAGTGCCATAAATTGGGTTTGTTGATGAAACCATTTTGTTAAATAAAGGAAAATCTATGGTAGTTAAGCAAAATTTTTGTTATTTGCTCAGTTGTGCGTATTCGGCATCTAAAATGTTTCGACTCGAAGTATTATCTTTCACTAACTTG
This sequence comes from Hydrozoanthus sils, assembly GCA_027575215.2. Lineage (NCBI taxonomy): Eukaryota > Metazoa > Cnidaria > Anthozoa > Zoantharia > Hydrozoanthidae > Hydrozoanthus > Hydrozoanthus sils. Next base: position 4,365 of record JAOBRD020654771.1, read on the forward strand.
CAAAACTGTAACAACGTAAATATTACCTTTGAAAAATTTCAACATGGAAAAGCTTTATTGCAACTTTAGTGCTTTTCGGAACAGCGCTTTCCTTCTTTTTGTTTATCTTTTCCCCTCAAACATCCACGGAACGAGAGGCGGCCATTTTAAAAAATTGTTCTCACGCCGGCTATAATCACCTCACGCGAGGAAGGATATCAGTTTATTCAAAGTGAATACCAAATTACCAACACTTGAAGCATCCTCATTTTATGCGACACAAAATCTGGCTAGATAAAGATACAACGTTCAACAAAAAAGACCAAAGCAGGTCAAGTTTATCCTTGCTAGTGGACTTAGGAAGGAGTAAATTAAACTTTCTTTTACAATTATTTCTGATAAACAAGAGGGTGTGACCGCTTAACCCAGTCTGTTGACTTCTGATTGTTTGTTGCTGAGCTTAGTCAAATTGGCTACAAAAACTAAGCGGGACTGACCTCCAAAGGACCTGCCCATTCAGAGTCTGGCTAATTTGACCCAATGTGAGACTGTTTTCATGCTAACGTGTCAGAAATGCATTATAGCTGCAATCCTGATTTGGTATTACACAAACCATGGAAATGAAACTACTTGTTAGATTGTTCCTATCAACTATAAAATATTTACTAGAGTAGATTTCCATGAATGAATAGAGTGCCGTCAGTTTCAAAGTGGACTCGCGTGTGAAACTGTTCACATAGTTCTTCCATCTTGGCCAGTAGCCACTCAGCTTCACTCCCTCTTGCTCTAGAGAAAGAGAAAGAACAATGTTAAACTAATAAAGTCAATAATTTACGCTCCTTTCACTTTTAAGTTTTACAGTTTTAATCCGCAAACTGGTAGTAGACATTTTTCGGATGCGCCTTTTATATCAGAAAACATACCCAGTTCTTGGTGGGACGATGTTTGTGTCTATCCGTGACAAATTTCACCGAAAAAGTGAATAAAATATCCAGCCAACGACGGCCGAGTACTGGCCGATCAAAACACACTTTTGGTTGGACATTTAATACCACACACAGTCCAATTTAGTTCAAATCCTTTCATTGTACTTTACAATCAACACCTTTGTTGTTTACAGTAATTAAAAAATCAAAAGATTTTTTAAATACTCAAACTCAATATTTTAAAGGAAGATGTAAGGGGTAATCCCCGCTACCTATGTGGCCTTAGTACCAACCATTAGTGGCTGAAGGTTAATCTAAGCACGCATGTGCAGTACTTGTGATTCCTAGTACCCCACCTGTTTACTTGGCAGTTGCTTATCGTCACAGGTATTAACTTCAGACTGTACGACCCTGAACTGCCAATAGTCCTATCGCCTTCCTCATTATCATCACTCGTGTCTTCATCAAGAGAGTTGGTGCAGTGCCCAACACAATCAGGATACCAATGTATTTTAAAGAGGAAGCTTAGATTTGACTTGTAAAATTCAAACTCGTGCCCCAATGTATCCTGAAAATGTACAACAGTGGTTAACTTTTATAGCAAACTCTACCACAAACTAGATACTAGTTATAGGCAATAAAACCCTGTAATAGTACGAGTGACCGAGGAAAACGTCAACTCAGAGCTGACAGATATGTTTCTCATCTTATATAAGAGAATCAATGGCATATATAGCAGAGAGGTTGGCATAGTGGTAAGATCTCTGCCTCCAGGTCCCTGGTTCAATCCCTGGCGTGGCCAAGGGCTGAATATTTGGTTGACCATCTTTCCCACTAAAGGCCACTCAGCTTTCCATCCTTCTGGGGTCGGTAAATGAATACCAGCATACATGGACCGCTTTGAAGTGGCTGCCTGAGGCGCCTATATATGCTTCCGGTTCGCTGGGGGTAAACTGATCTTGGTAAAGTGCCTTTGAGCATTCATATGGAAACGGCGCTATATAAATGCACCACTTTACCTTTACCTTTACATTCTTATGCTATAAAGAATATAGACAGCAGAAATTCTGATTCTGGATCAGCTGTAGCCAGGCCTTCCAATACACCCTGACAGAGCTGCAGGGTGCAGAGGTCTGGAACATGCACTGCCTGACTCTTTGTGACCCATTCACATCTCCAGCAATGCTATAGTACTTTTTTAGGAACTGTGAAGGAGTCTATTGCTGGTGTGGCTAGATAGACTAAAGGTAGTATATTAATGTATGCTGGACACAAAGTCTGTTGGCACTTAGAAAGTGAAGAGATGACTGCAGGCATTTTAAATTAACACTACATGCCACAACTCCTTTTCCAATGGGTCAGCACAACATATCACATTCCATGACCAATCAATAAGTCAATCAATTAGCCAATCAACAAATACATGCCAGAACTCCTTTTCCAATGGGTCAGCACAGCGTATCACATTCCATGACCAATCAATAAGTCAATCAATCAGCCAATCAACAAACAGCAAACTGATCAGTCAATTAATTACCATAATCTAATCAATCATTAAGTTGGTGAAACATTCAAACAGTAAACTTCTTTTTATGTTACTAAACAAAAACGTTACAAAACATACTCCTTGTGTGTTGAGTGCTTGTTCATAGACTTGGTAATCATCAATGAAGCCACCACAGCCATACAATATAAACTTTCCTCGATACACCTCAACTCCTTGCTGCAGAGAGACAAGAGGGGAAACCAAAATTCTTGTTTGGAGGCAAGTTTTCTGCTCTTAGACATCACTCTTCACTAGGGTTTTAAGTCTGAAATGTATGAGCTACAAAGGCCATTAGAAAAGTGTGGCTTGCTCAGTCATTTTTTGAAATGTTTCAGTTCTAATAACTGTGTCAAAAACGGACAGAAAGTTTTACATCAAGTACTTTGCTTGTTTTTGAAAACATCGTGGCTGTGCAAACCACTCACACTATGTATTGTATGATATTTAGTCCACAGTGAGTAGTTTTAAACAACAAAATACAATTTCTGTGTCTATGTACTTTTTAAAAAAACACGAGGGAGATGTTTAGAGAACTGACAAAAAACTTGTAAGTCATGAGCTGTCCACTGCAAGTGACTTTCAAGTTTTTATCAATTCGACTAACATTCCCTGAAACAAAATTAATATGAAAAATCAAAGGGGTGCATAATATATTCTCAAAATTTAATATCTCCTTACATGCACATCAAAAGCATGTATGCAGGGTTCTCAAAATGTTGCAGAGGAGAAGGTTAAAACTTCAGTGTAAGTGACTGCCGAAGGAGCAAGATCAAGCACTCTAGCTGTAACCCCACTTTACTAAGGGTTCCTGAGGTATGCAGTGCCTTACAAACCCCAGATTACAGTGCCCTTAAACTCAAAGTCACCAAAATGCAATAAACAGTGCTATAATTTGTGTTCGATTTCATAAACTAAAACTAACTTCCTCAACAGAACCATGATATTTCTTAAATTTTTGGGTTAGGTTTAATTTTCTTCTGTGCTAATTGGAAGTGATTTTGCAACTTTTAGAGGCACCTAAATCACTGAAAGGGGCGGCTCATTCGGCTGCCAGCTGGCTAGTTATGAGAAGCCTGATGTATGTACTCTCCTAAACATATGGTTTTCTTTTGCTTTCAACCAATCAGCATCTGAGAATCACTGGACAGGTCTTATTTTGTAAATATTGTTATGTTGGTCTAGTTACCACCTGTGGCTTATGGAGTCATGGTAACACTTAGAACACTCATGACCACCATGTTTGCAGTTTGAGATTTTAGCTTTTTAATGCCAAAAAGTTACCAAGACACTCTGGGCCTTCACTGTTATTTTATATCATGAAAAAATAAATCAGTAGAACCTACAGCTAAACTATGTTACTTACAATGTGATGAGATGAATGGCCAAAAATAATATCAACTCCAGCATTTATAAGTGCATGGGCAAACTCCTGGAATCGCATCGGTGGTACCCATCTAAAGTTGTCGCCCCAATGAATACTAAATATGACAATATCAACACTTGGCCGCACTAAGGAGAAGATAATAAGTGTGTCTGATCAGACAAAAATTAAACTCAAGAAAAATTCTTGTACTAACAGCTGATTGCAGCTCTATCTAAAATATCTCAAATCTCAAGGACATAGTTGGAACACTGACAAACCAAATGTGCTTAACATCGTCATAAAAGGGATTTACATAACTTGTTATAGTCAACTTAGGGTGTATGTTCCTTTGGGATGATCCAGATCTAGATTAATGATCCAAGATCACTTGGATCATATTGCATCAAAGAAACAGACAAATTCTTCCCCAGAGTGGAGTCGTCAATTCCTTTGACAATCCATGATCCCAGTGATCATCCCAAAAGAATGCAACCTTATTGTATCTAATAAATATATACTATCACATACTTGGTTCGATATTTACATAGTAGATCAGTGAAATATAGAGTGTATCAGCCACCCATATCAATCACACATGGTGATATCAAAAACAGTCAATCAGAATGCATGATTTCCATATCATTACGTGTGATTGATATGAAACTTTTCCCGCTGTTGAAACAATTGTCAATCTACTTTGTTGATGATTGAGAGAAACATGTAGAATCTCACTAGGTATGTGATAAAAAGAAAATTACATGGCCACTTGGAGATATGAATTTTATCTTCTCGTGTTGAAAATACCTCAAGAGTGAAACAGCAAACTCTTTAGGTATTTCTTCAATCAACACTTGAAGATAAAACTCATATCTCCATGCGGCCATGTAATATCCTCTATTTAAAGCTTCGGTCAGAAGTTATGTAAATCAATTTAAAAGTTAGCTGTTTAAAAATCTACACCACATGAAGGATTCAAAGATCTATCTATTTTAGCATAAACTTTCATCAGTAATTTGGGTACTCCCCCATCTGAAGCAAACAGGTATATATTGCAGTATGTGCTTGGATAGGGTATCAATTTGAAACAATCATGGATCTGGGTTTTGACCTTAGGGGGCAATCCCCTACCCTAAACCCCTGGGGGACCATCTTACTGGCTGCCAGCAGCTGGGGGCTTCATTCTCATACCCAGAGCCCATGTGGCCTATGGGCTCTGGGTATGAGAATTCTGGGGGCTTTTGATTAATTCAATAATTAATTTGTACCTTTCGCAATTTTGTCCCTGATTATCTCCATGCTTGTCCACATACTGCGGTTAGGGTTGCCAGATGAAGTAGTAAAGTTATTTATGTTAAAGAAATTTATGCCAGCTCTTTTTCCCTCTGCTGCCCACTCGCGGAAGTGGTCAGCAATTGCAAAAACAGCAATCTTAGCCTGAATGTCCATATTTAGATGACTAGACACGTTATCGTTAACTTCAAGATTCTGATGTGTTGCGAGGATATCCTGTAGTTTTCTTTCTGGAATGACCTTCCGAGAGTCTGAAGTTACAGAGCATAGAGCTTCTTCATCGTCTTCTTGTAAATGTTGTTGGTAATTTAACACCTTGTCACTGTGACTGCCACAGCATTCGCTGTTAGTGTTTGATAATTTTGAACTTACACTGTACGGATCACAGACTTCACGTATTTTTAAACTACTTTTCATTACTGCCGGTCTCCAGCAATTTGTAACGTTTCCAAACCCACACCACTTAATGTTCTCTTTGTTTAACAATTCAATTGTCTCCCGCACTGACTTAAACCCACAATCCAAAATGTGGTTGTTAGCCAGCGTACAACAACTAAGACGCGCTTCTTTAAGAAAAGCAACGTTAAAAGGGTGTATCATATGAACGTAATGACTCAGCTCGTCTTCCTCTGAACCAGAACTAAACACTCCCTCCAAGTTTGTAATTCTTATGTCTGAATCGAGCAAAGAATCCAAGATATCACCCCAGATATATCGCGCGCCATCGTGCCTGAAGTTGTTCCAGACTCTGCTAACAGTCTCGCATGATTTCTTATATTTCCTCAAACTTTTGTCATTTGCAAACATATTAAAAGTTCTACCTATCATTAAGTCACCCAAAAACGCAATTTGAAGAGAATATGACGGCTTTCTTTTCATCTTTTCTCTTTGTGTTACTGCGGCCGCCATGTTGCCCGAGCTTACAGCACAGTGGACTGGAAACGAGGCCCAAGGCCAGTTGAAAAATTTTTCTATCAATGTCAGTAAGTACAACCCTTATATTTTACGAAAAAAAAGGATTTGTTTGTTTGATACCACCTGCAAACTTAAATATGACTATCAACTGTCTAAATATTTTTTGAATGACAAACGTTTAATGAAAATCTGACAGGAAAAAATAAATGATCTGCAATTTCGATTCATTTTGTTATCACATTTTAAACAAGCACAGATTCAGATCAGCGGCTTCCTGAGTATTTTAAACTCCATCTTTTTTTGCGACCAATTCAAGAGGGAAACATTTGATACAATTTTTCTTTGCTTTATCTGTGTCATTTGTTTCTTAGTACTTTTTATTATCTATTATTAGTTTCGAAGGCCATTACCTGCAGACCTCAAAAGTGATCTACTCAAGCAAAGAGCAAGAGATTGATCTCCAAGCTTAACCAAACAACGCAAAAAACTGACGCATCTTGTTTTGCCGGCCAATTGAAGTGCAAAACCGCCAATGAGAGTTCTACTTAGTCGTTTTGTTCGGCTTATTCTTCTGGTGCAGGGATTTGATCTTGCAGCTGGAAAACTTTTTAGAACTTTTGAAAATCGTTATCTACCAGGTCATGTTATAGTAAACAGATTTGTGAAAGGATGGTTGGATTGTGTTTTCGAATGCAAGAAAGAAAAGCTCTGTGTTTCATATAACTACAGCTTCCAAGACAAACTGTGTGATCTGAACGATCATGGCTTACAGAAGTGTGGGACTGATTCATACGATACAAGGGAGTTGATAGCGAAAAATAATGCCGTTTATCACCAACTGAAACAAACAAATGTAAGTAAACAGTAACCATTTTGCGTTTTGTATGTTATCTGCTGGGAGTTGTAAAATATATTGAATAGAGTTTAGGAATAAAAAGGCCCGGGGGGAGGGGGGGAGGAATGTGCTAGGAGTGTCCCGCCCAAGCCCCAAAAACTCTAACCCTATTCAAGACAGCAAAACCTTGGATATCTATACCCTATTTAAGACAAATACCGAAAAACATATATACACTATTCAAGACTGAATGCTAAAATGTGCACCCTATATAAATCATCGTTATTCTTGTAAATTTATTGTAAATGACAAAAATGATGAAAAATTTACTACCCTTAACAGGCAAAACACCAGGCGTGACATTTAAGTGGCTGTTTATTATTTTCTTTTTTCTTAAGTTTATTTTCATTCGATTCGGTCAAATTCGGTTAAATATCGCTACACTTCATAAGACAATATATGTACAAAAGTGAACCCTGTTTAAGACAACTTGAGTGAAATTGTATACCCTGTTTAAGACGAGGGCCTCAAAAACCATACCCTGGCGGGCGGCACGTCCCTATAAAGTAAATAAATGGGAGTACCCCCCCCCCCCAACCCGGGGTAAAAAGGATATATTTTGTCTTATAAAACATGCAAAGTTTCGTCCATCAAGTGTTCAGGGCTCTAGGTTCTCAGTCTCTAATTTTTCGAAAGATAACTTTGTTGTCAAGGATAGTTTTCTTAGTACAAAGTCTTTTCATAGTTCTTGTTTTGCAATGTAACAGGATAAAGGTTTTGTGGTAAACTTTGTGCAAGGGACTCTGCACGCACGTCAGCGAAGCCAATTAATAGCTAGCGAGTGATTAAGTTCATTTAAGCACGAAAAAAACAAGTATTGTAAAATTAAATGAGTCGTGGCTTGAGTGCAGAAAGAACAACTTGACAATTTATAACTTAAATGTTTTCTTGTGCATTTCTTTCCGTTTCCTAAACGTAGGAAGCTTATCAACTATTTTATCGTCCAAAAGTGTTGTTCTGTATATTCATATATAGTACCAATGGGTCGTACAACAAACAATGTTCCTTATCTTGTTTGAAAATATCGTTGGATTTGTGGTTTATAACTTCGAGTGAGGCCTAGCTACTGGGAAAGTAAATAAACAAAGTTTCGCCGATATCGAAGACGAAGCGAAGACCCAACAAACCAAATGTTTACTCAAAGGAAAGAGAATAAACACATAAATTTGCAACACTAAACCTAACGTCAAAATAGTATTTCTGCACGAAGGTTGAGAATCGCAGATTTCGAACCAAAACGCTCTTTTCGCCTGTTTATAGGATGCAAGTATAAAGCTTGACTTTGCAGGCTTTTACTGTCGAAGAAATGCAAATTATGTTAGCTAACTCTTGAAATGTTTCCGATTTTTTCGGTTTTGTATGTAACGATAGAGCACATGCACTTCATTTACTTTGCTCTTCTATCCGAAAAAATCAAGTTCGACATTGTCATACTTGATTTCCTCGCGAGTTGGAATTGAATGTATAAGTTTTAAACGCACAAGTACCTTACCTATATAATTTACTAGCAGTAAGACTGACAGTGTTTTGATGCACATATATCCATGAATAAATATTAATCGATAATATTTAAACAGAAAAACGCATCTTGAATTCGTTGTTTACAATGAGAGCAAATGCAGCAAGAATAGCTAACAAAGCAAAGACAAAACAAATATGATTGACAGCATTGAACTTGGACAGGTGTAAAAACACTCATTGTAGGAAATTCGTTATATGAACACAGAAAGAAAAGAGAAATACAACATATGAAAAAAAATCAATGCTTGCAAAAAACTGAAAATGTCAATCTGACTAAACGTATTTCTGTTTTATAGTTCTAAAAAAAAAAAGTTGTGTTGTTAAAGCATTTTGAAATATGTTTGATACTAAGAAGTTTACAAAGCAAAAAACCTAGACCGGATGACGGTGTCACAAAAGAGACAGTTGTTACTGCCCGGGGGGAAGGGGGAGGGGGTGGGAAATACTTGGCCTAGAATATGCTAGGGGTGTCCCGCCCAAGCCCCTAAAACCCTAACCCTATTCAAGACAGCAAACCCTTGGAAATCTATACCCTATTTAAGACAAATAGCAAAAAACATATATACACTATTCAAGACTGAATGCTAAAATGTGCACCCTATATAAAACATTTATCGTTATTCTTGTAAATTTATTGTAAACGACAAAAATGATGAAAAATTTACTACCCTTAACAGGCAAAACACCAAGCTTGACATTCGCTACTAAGCGGCTGTTTATTGTTTTCTCTTTTCTTAAATTTATTTTCATTTGGTCAAATTCGGTCAAACATCGCAACCCTTCATAAGACAATACATGTGCAAAAAGTGAACCCTGTTTAAGACAACTTGAGTGAAATTGTATACCCTATCTAAGACAAGGACCTCAAAAATCATACCCTGGCGGGCGGCCGGTCCCTATAAAGTAAATATATGGGAGTACCCCCCCCCTCCCCACGGGGGGTTACTGCTATGTATGTGTAATTACAAATTTTCATCCTCGAATATTACGTTTCTAGCGTTCTGATTGGCTCACTTAATTTCGGTTATTAGCTCATATGCAGAATTGACCATATATGGAAACTGACTGTGCAGGGTTGCAAAGCTAAAAAGTATGGTTCTGAATAAATGTTTGCTGTCATTTCCAAGTACCGATTGCTTATAAAACTCAAGAAGTTAAACAAAACAGTTATTCCATTCGTTCTTGTTGGATATGGGATGATTTACAACTAACTCGGTGCTACGCGCCTTCCAGTCTTAGGCTATTTACCAAGTCATATCCAACGAGCGCTATCGGACTAATTGTTAAGATGGTGTTACAAGATTTAACTTTTAGCGCACCTTTCGTGCAACGACGTTGCGTTAAAAGTTGGCTGTCGTGTAACATGGTACCGAAGCAGACTTTTCGCGCAATATTTGCTCGGCGCTTGCGGGTTTTTGAAATGGTTTTAAAAACTTTTAATTAATTTTGAGAAAGTCGGATATGTCACGCAAACTTTTAACGCAACATCGTTGCGCCAAAAGTCGCGCTAAAAGTTGGGTCGGGTAACACCACCTTTAAATAAAAGAGAACGGTCGAATATTCAGATTTACGTGTAGCGAATGATCCAGCGGACACATAAATCTGGAAACGGTTCAAACAAAGCAAAACTATAAAAACTAAAAATAAGTTAAAAACTCTATAAATATATAAGATATAAGGACTCTTTCATAAACAATACAAAATAAAATAGGGGTCTATTAGACCCTTTTCTAGTTCCAGGTAACGCTGATAAAAATAGACTGTCGGCGCACGTACTCAGGGTAAGCCTCGAACTGAAGTAAAATATTACTCAATATAATATAATATTACTCATCTACTCGTCTGCAGATGTTAGAGCAAAGGCAGTACCTTCTCCTCAGTTATTTTAAGACCCTCAGTGAAAGTCCGGCACCGGGAGTCGAACCCAGGCCTCCCGCACGGTAACTTAGCAACTAGGCTAACCGGACGGCGATAGAATGGTAATCAAAATAACACAAATTATAACAGTAATAACATTATAGCTATAATAATGATAATAATAATAATAATGGTAAATAGCGTTAGGAGTGCGTGTTAACATTCCGCCTCTTTCTCTTTGGTTCACTTGTTAACACGCAAGTGTTCACGTGTACCGTTTGATTTGGGGGCGGTGATAGAGTTGAGGATTGAGTTACAGCATTTTGAGCGTAATAGATAAACTAAAACTCGTTCCGGTATATCTATTCACATGCTACGTGTCACTGACGAGTCCCAAAAAGGACGAAACAGCTGTCTGGCAC
>JAOBRD020654876.1:0-15078 GCA_027575215.2 Hydrozoanthus sils
GGTGTGACCAATCCTCCCCCCCTCCTCAGTGACCTTTCAATGACCACAGTAGTAGTACAGCCACCCTAAGTCACCGACCTGTTTAAGGTTTCTTGCAGTTTGTCACCCGCCCTTCCTTCGTTTACATAATTTTTAATATTTGCATTGGAGTTCGAGATGGATCGCTGGACCGCAGAATTTTCGCTGCTTCATCTAATAAATGGGCAACTTCTTCCATGTCGACCACATGCGGGAAAGATTCTTTTTTCCCAATGATTTGGCACATGACACAAGTGGCGGGAATGCTATTGTTCTTGCCGAGCTTGCCGTCAATGAGGATTGAATGAAGTTCAAACCAATTTTGGAATATTTTTTAAATACATATATAATTTTCAGGGTTGAGCTAAATAAATAAACTTTGGTAAAAGTCTAACAGTAAACAGTGTAACATAAAAATTTCATGGTAGCTTGTTTGTAGAAATCAACATACTATACTTTCACATGTGAAAATAGCTGTACAACCAATAAGAACGACGTATAGCTGATTTCACATGTAAAAATAGCTGTACAACCAACAAGAACGACGTATAACTGATTTCACATGTGAAAATAGCTATACAACCAATAAGAACGGAGTATAGTTGATTTCACATGTGAAAATAGCTGTACAACCAATAAGAACGGAGTATAGCTGATTTCACATGTAAAAATGGCTGGAGGGGAATCACAAACAAACGGAGTAGATCGCTAAATTTCTCATTCAAGTGGTCGAGAAAGAACTGCCGAGAATGGCGAAAGCCACGAAATGAACTCTTCAAGGCCTTTTAGTTCTAGCTTTGACCTGCTATAGTTTTTAGAGGAAAAGGTGTATTTAAGGCTTTTTTGAGCGAGTTGTAGTCTTTTGAATGTTTTATTAATTTGAAGAATGCGACTGATGTTGTTGGCGATACCAAAACTTTGGTCGTGGTGTATTTGCATGTGTTTGCGTACATTATCAATTACAAAATCAATCTAAAGGCTTGTTTTACCTTTAGTAAACTACTCACCTCATAGAAAGTGCTTTGTTCAGGATTTCATGATGAAAAGTTTCAGTGTATTTTCGTAACAGCACAGTTTAAAACTTCGCTTGAATCAAAAGTGTATTTCGTGTTCGCAGAAGACTAGACACAGTCCAATGCAAGTCTTTTTTTTCTCAATGAAAGTTCTTGTGATACATATAATAAACAGTTCACCAAATAGAAATTGCTTTCATGTACGGGATTTATTAAGTCGATGTTTGTGCAAAATCCCTCCCTCGCTCGTGCCTCGCTCGTTCGAGATTTAGCATAAACATCTTGGAATAAAATCTTGTTCGCCGCACTTTCTACGAAAAAAAACTATATTTATTCATCAAGAAGGGAGACTGGCACTGTCTGTAAACAAACCACGAACACTTCAAAATGGCGTCGCGCGGAAAATCCAAACCGTTAACTATATATGCTCATAATTAATTACATACGCACATAATTAACTATATATGCTGATCAATATGGACGTAGCCTCAACAAAAGTTTAATTCTTTATTACCAATCACGTGACTTAATTCCGACAAATCACTTCCGGTTTTTTGACTGAGGGGCAGGTTATTCAACATGGAGACCAAGAATTTCTTTAAAGAAAAGCAGCTTGTTGGTAAAGCTGAATCCGATAGGAATATGTTTTTGATCTGGCCAAAAGTCCGCAAAATTTGACCTCGTCAGGCCTGTTACAAGGGAGGTCTATCAGATATGTTCTTCGTTCAATCTTATGTTTTGTCAAGGTCTTATCACCTATATATGACTACGATAAATCGAAGACAGCCTTTATGATTCGAAACCGAGGCAAAACAAGTTCATTCGATTAGAACTTGACGCTCTGACATGCACAATTTTGGCTTGAAAAATCTCTGTCCTTCACACCAGTCTTGGGTGTTAATGCGATAAAGAGAATAGGTACCATCAAAGAGATCGGCCTTGCCTCCTAGCTAGAGTTGAAATCTTTTATTCACTTCTTGGATTATTTAATCGGTAATTTGTCTCCTAATTTTAGTTACTGGCTTGAGAGTTCAGCTAAGCCGACCTTTCTGTTTACAAGTCCGGAACGGCAAATTAAAATATTAATGACTGTTTTTTGCTACGCCCTTAATTTTGCCTGGAAAATAGTTTTTGCAGATTTTAAGAGAATCCGGTGTCTGTTTAAATTTTAAATAGCCCCAGTTTCTTACCAATTAACTAAAAGAATCTTGAAGTGGAAAGAATGTTTGTCTCTCACATCAGCCTTGGGTGCTAATGCGATTAAAAGATTAAGCTCAAGGAGATTGTCTTGCCTCCTAGCTAGAGTTCGGAGTTTAAATTTGTAGATTATCCAATCGATAACGACTAATGTATCTCTTAGGGAAACTTACCCAACGTTTCTTGCTTATAGCTCGAAAACTTGTAACTTCGGCCTGCTTATCAAAACACTAATGACTGATTTTTGCCATGTTCATAGTTTTTGCCTGAAAAATATTTTTTTCAGATTTAAGAAAAAAAACTGGCCTTTTCTTATAGCTCAAATTTCTTCTTACTGTCCAACCAACTTAAAAAATTTTAAATTAAGTGGAAAGAACGTTTGTCTTTCACAGCAGTCTTTGGTGTTAATGCGATAAAAAAGATTAAGTTCAAGGGGATTGCCTTGCCTCTTAGCTAGAGTTCGGTTCTTTAACTTTGTAGGTTATCCAATCGGTAATGTATCTCTTAGAGAATTAAGCTAATCCGACGTTTTTTTCTTACATCTCGAAAGTAAACTCGGCTGGTTATTAAGTATAAGTGACTGAATTTTTTGCAGATTTTTTAAAAAACTGGTCTTTTTTATAGCTTAAATTTCTTACCCAGAAAGAATTTTTGTCTTTTACAGTAGCCTTGGGTGTTAATGCGATACAGAGAATATATAGTTACCTTTAAAGAGATCGGCCCTTCTTCCTAGCTAGAGTTGAAATCTTTCAGTCGCTTCTTGGAATATTTAATCGGTAATGTATCTCTTAGAGAATTCAGCTAGATTATCAAGTCGTATCGGTAATGCATGTTTTAGAGAATTCAGCTAATCCAACGTGTTTTTTCTTGCTTATAACTCGAAAGAAAACTTGGCTGATTATCAAAACAACAACGATTTTTGCCGTGGGTCATAACTTTTTCCTGAAAGATGCTTTTTTGCACTCATGAAAAAACTAGTCTATACTTAGTCTCTCTTACAGGTCAAACTTCTTACCGATACACTGAAAAATATTTGGGAGGCACAGAAGAGATTGGCTGTTATTCTTGTAGCCGGCTGTTGAACCGCTTCAGAAGGTCACAGTTTTTTTTGGGAGGAATTCGCTCCCTAAGACTGCAATGCAAACATCAAATAATGATAGATTTTTATTTTGTACCGCCTCTCGAGGCGAAATTTTAAAATGTTTGCCGCACCGCGAGAGGAACTGACTGAGTTCTGTGCCACACGACGCGAAAAATTCAGGTCTTTCGTCTTGCGTGTTGCCGGGTATTTGCGTTAACGAAGGAGAACGCAAACTAATCTCGATGTTGCTCGCGGGCTCGATATCCTGGTGCTATTTTTCGTCTAGCTGGCTGGCTGGATGGCACATAAAAAACAAACGCTCGCGAAAGCTAATCTCTAGAAAAAATTCTCGACAACTTCAACTTTAAGAAACTATCAAAGCCGAATTTATGTGAAAACGTAACATATTAAAAAGAAAAGCATTCCTGTAATTTTTAGGTGAAATTCTGCTGTGAAATTGCATTGAGATCTAGAAAAGAACGACTAATGGAAAAAATAGTCGATTATCCGGAAGCACAGGCTGTTAGTTACAAGATGCACGAACAGTCAGTTTGCGTATTTGAGAGTAGATATTCATTAAAACAATGAACCCATAGTCTTCAAGGTTGCAATGGGATTTGCACAGGGAGACCCACTGAAGTGAAGCGCGTCGAACTGTGTTTACTAAGAACTATTATAGTTTCTAAAAATTCTCTTTCAACATTCCTTCAATTGTTGTATACATACATACAGACTTATTTAGCACCACTTTGAATTCCACAAACTTTGTATGTCGGCATTAACAAAGAAGTGTGCGCGAGATACGGCACGTTTCGTCTGGTAGTTTCAGGTTTTATTTAAAATGGTTAGAATTGAAAACCGACTTCGAAGTTCGGTATAATACAATAATTACGAAAAAAGCTAGAGCATACGTGCATCATTTTCCGGCTGAGTTTTGTCTTTAATGAAGAGTCTTCCTTGAATGGATGAATTTGTATTTGAGAAAGCAAATTCTATATTATCTGTAAACAATGATGGTTACTCTTTACACAAGAACTTAAGAGTCTTATAATAATCATGTCGCTTTTCAAGTATGCTGTTGAGGTACCTCAAGGCAAATGCTTATTTAACAACAAATCGGCCTTCTTAACTGAATCGATAGATTTTGTAAACATCAGTGCACGAGTATAGGGGATATTAGAGAAGTGCAAAGTCACGCGAAAACACAATTTTGAAATGAACACTAGTTCCGTGCACATGGGCATGGCTTTTTAAGAACATTTGAGATTTGAGGTTGAAATCCTCAAAATATTTAAATCATCCAGTTTGAATTACTCAGCCCCCAAAATAAGATATTTTTCTACACATAAAAGTTCTTGAATAGTGATCTAAGAAATAATTTATAATTCCTAACAACACTTGAACAAAAGTAATATTTTGTCAGCAAAATTAAGAGTTCTGTTAGTCACGTGATTAACAAGAACGTGAAACTTCAAAAGAAGAGAAACAACGACGTAGAAATTTAAACCGAGTATGAATAAAAATTACCACGTCGTCTAATAAAAGCATGGAATAAATAACACTATAATCATGACAGGTCCAAGGGCAATAGCTGACCTCGTTAAACACCACGGCCACAGGTTATTAACTCCCACGCAAAATCACGTACTTAATAATGTACAAACATCTCATAAACCAACAAATGCATACAAATTTTTTATCGGTTATCTCATCTCAATCATCTTGCAACTCAAACTCATGGTTAAAAGAGACTTGAGTCCGTTTTTGCACGAACGTGACTAACCGAGAACTATCGAGAGCTCGGGTTATAGAAACGCCAGTTACATAAAGTATTACGTTGATAGAGTTGTTTTCATAAACCCGTGGAATACACTTTAGCGTATTTAGTTCTATTACGCTTTAAAAATAGTTGAAAAAACTATTTCGAGACTCGTACGTTAAACTTTTTATTTTTATTTCTCACTTGCATATTCTTCAATTCGCAAAGATTGACAAAAAACTTTGCTCATACGAACTGCTTACTTGATAAAAAAAATTGTTATTTGTTCATTTAATGATTCACGCCCATTCCTAGTAGAGTATTAGACTTTTTTACACTTGTCTACACTTTGACTATTACGCTTTGTTCGTCGGGTTTATGAAAACCATTCTATCGAGATCAGTCAGTTTTATACTGCGATAAAATACACAACTTGATAAGAACAACGAGGCTCAGATTGGCCACACTGATTTAAGAACAATTTAAGAACCAGTTGAGGCTCAAATCGCCGAAAAAATTAAGAACAAATTTACTGTTTTTTTTAGAAAGAAAGCATGTATCGGGGGAAACTGAATCTTTATGAGTTGACCGGATGTTCACACTGTGCTCCAGACGGTGAAGGAAAGAGAAACCTTGTCTGTCAGTGCGGACTTTCGCAAGTTTCGGTTTCCAGACTCGTCAGAGTCAGTCGAGACAGCTAATCCGAAAATTTTTCATTCACATAGATTGTTCACTTGTCTTGTTCAGTCTAAATCAGAGTTCTTTTAGAGCTCTGTTATTAAATTATCTTTAAAGCTAGTAGTTGTAAGGGGGCTTGTAAAACTGAAAACGTAAAAAAAGTAAAAAAAATAGCGTTCTTCAAGATCTTTATCGATGTAAACAGAGCGATAAAGAGCGTATATTAAAGAGCTCGTCAGCCCTAATTAACAGCTGTGAAAATGAAAACAACTTAGCTTGTAAGAAGTCCTTATGTCCTGCTTTGAGCCTAATTCTACTTGTTACAAATTGATCTTTGTTAAGAACTGCTATTGACACACAGTCTGAGCTGGAATAAAGCTCACGTGCGCGGTCACTCTCGCTACTTCACTTTAGACTTCACATTACAAGGGTAACAAATAACTAACTGACTAAAATGTTGCGGGTTGATCTTGGCGCTTATTAAAGAAACTTAATAACAAAATACGAACAAACTATTAAAAAATAAACTAAATAGATAGATTTCTCTTTTGTATTAACTGCATTTATCCGTCAATTCAAAACCTTTGAGTATCTACGGCAGATTTAAAAATTTATCATCAAAGTCAGGCTTCTTCGCCTTCTAATTTTTAGCCCTCTCCGGTTCGATCATCTATTCCGCCATCAGGACAATCAGAATATGTCTTTTTGATAGTTTCAATGGCCAATCTTAGTTTACAAATGATATAAACTCGGTCGGGAAATTTTGTAATTTCTTAACCAGTTGCGTCATTAGTTTCTGATCTTGTGTTCGTACGCGTTTAGTGTAGTCAGTTTAAAAACACACCATCACGTCACGTTTTTACGAATATTTTAGATTTAAAACTTTTAGACTAGAAATCTTACTATTTGTGAGCTATCCGCTTTAAATAAACAATTTTCGGTAATGAGGTAATGAATATGAGCCTTTTCAACCCAACGAACACGCATATGTCAGTAGTGATGAAAGTAAATGTCAATCAAAATAGACAAACTTAAACTACAGTTATTTCTTCCTTGATTCTCTCCCAAAAATAAATTTCCGGCAAAAAAAGAGCAGATTTTGATCTGAAAAAAATTATACACGCAAAAAAATCGGCCGCAGCGTTTTAATTTTAACTGGAATAACTGAGTAATTTTTATGTTGAAGTTTGCAACTTGGTGTTGTAATGAATGAAGGAAAGCGCTTCTCAAGTTGAATGAGAACCATCACTCAACTTGAGAAGCGCTTTCCTTCATTCATTGTAATAAAGTAGTTTTCGATTATAACATTGGAATGTAAGATATTTTTTAATCGAACCGCCCCACTACACATTAAATTTTGGGTTTGGCCAAAGGTTGGGCCGGCCTAGACTGTAAGATAGAGTACTCATTTACTCAATGTCAAACCAAAGGATTGCATGGCTCGCTTGAAAAATGTGGCACACATCACCATAATTTTAACTGCTATAGTTCACGCGCCTGGCAATCGGATTTTCACCAATCCCAAAGTTTTTTTCACATGATTCACCAGCTCACAGGTTGGACCCACCACCACTGACCGCTTTCCGGTGGTGGAATGTTTAATTTTTCTTTTCAGTCCCTCACGCCAGTGGTTGTAGTCTAGTCTCATTAATTGATGTTAATATAACGTTTAAAAGCTGGCTGACTCATGTAGGTGTAAAAATACAGTCCGAAAACTAGTCCCGCATAAGTTCCGAAAGGAAAAATTTTCAGAGTTAATGAAATCCATAAAACTTCAAATCATCTATCTTTCAAAACGGAAAACAAGTCCAATACCAAGGGTATAAATATAAAATATATTGGTTTAGAAATAATTCTTATAGCAAGACAAGTGAATCTTTTAGAAAAAAAAACAATGAACACTCTCTTTGTTATTTATACTCCGCTATGGAAAACATTTGATCCATTATTCTCTAATATGGAAAAACGAAGCAACGTGAAGAGAAAATCCCTAAAACCACAACTTGTTAATAATGTCGTTAAATACCAACAAACGCATAATCGGATTCATAAAGTCCGACTAAGTGAAGATTTTCCAATCTTGATTATATACATCAATAAAACATGAAAATTACTTTAAAGACCGCACAAGAAGAGATAAGCAAGAAAAATTTGGATTAATTAGGAGTTTTAGACCTGTTTGGCTGATTAAAGCGATTACATCATCTTTGTCTGCATGGAAAGCTTATCTCAGTTGTGTCTATTTGAATTTACAATTCTAGGTTGTGCACTCACACATGTTTGGTATAAACACCACGTTCTTCTAAATATGGTGAATTTGGGAGTCTTTGAGGTATTAAATAACATTTACAGAAAACGTCACCCTGGCAAAGGTTGAAGTTCCGCATGTAATATTAGCTGATTGCCCCACTACAAGTGTAGAATAGGTCATCGGTATAGTTTGGGCTTTGTCGGACAAATTACAAAGCAAAGTTTAAACTATCTTGCAAGAACTAGAAAATCGCGCGTTTATGTGAATTCGGCCTTATTCAAAACGATCACTACATACTGTTTGGGGAAATAAAACCGATCAAAACCACTCAACTTCAGACAACAATTAGCCAAATAGTTTGGATGTATACGGTTACATTTACTCCAAAATTGCATGCATGAACTATAAGAATGTTCCAGACAAGAATGTCATCAACACTCCTTACTCCAGCCTTTTACGACGATACCGTGTTTTCAGTATTATAGCCGATATTCACGTTAAGAGGTTTTTCAATTATACATCTTAAAAAGTGGATTTCACAAATATGTTTCGAAATTGCGCAAATTTGAATATCAGCGCTGGTAAAACCTTCCTCAAGCAAAAGTTAAAGGAAAATAGATTATTCGAGTCTTTGTAAACCATTACGTGATGTTAGGGTCAATCACAACTTTGTAAGTCGACCACTTCTGTGCCTGTCGTGAAGGGAAGCAAGGAAACGCTTTAAAAACATGTTTCCTCAAGTTTTGATGTGTTTAACAATTTTGACGGAACTTTGCTGTTGTTAATAGTTCTGGTATTTGTCGTGTTTTAATCTTAAGTACATTATGAAGACATTAGTTTCGAGGGCAGAAATATTTGGCACATAGTTTCGTGCAGTATCGGAATGTTTAAAAAGGAGGAAAGTGTTAAGTATGATAGAAAACGGAAGATTATAGCAAAAGTCGGACGATATTGGTGAGGATGGAAAGTGTAGCGATTTCACAAACGGTATGTTACTTTAAAAACACTACTAATAGTATCTGAACCGACTGAGAACACAATGAGACTACAGACTAAATAATTTATTATTCAAACCAACTTGAAACTGTTTCCTTACTCGAAAACAAGAACGTTTACCAGTCTCAAGAGAGATACACTTAATGCAAGTCACGTACGGCGTCTTACACAAGAATTTTCATAAACTATGGACATTGACAGAGTTAATTTAGGTTATATAATGAATGAACAAAAACTATACTCTCTAAGGTCGTGTGGCTGTTAGAAGGAAACGCATAGCAGAAACCTGTAAAAGACTCAATATTTAACTCCGATATTTCTATTTTTGAAACCAGACCTAAAACATTGAACATCAAAATACTTATTTTGTCTGCCTTGCGTTGGAGTTTCTTGTTTTATCGACGCAAGTGTTTCGTGAAGGTTTGGACGCACGAGAAATTCAAAGCGATAGAATAATGGAGTAAGGGCTTTTTGCTCGCCCATTTTCCGCGCATCCAAAACTTCGTGAAACGCTTGCGCAAGCACGAAATGGCCCAAAACTTGCAACGTCAGCAAAATTTTGTCTAACGTTCCTTACGGTCAGCGCCAAGAAACGGAAACACGTCAGCAATAAGACTTCGACTTGCGTTGGCCGTCAGAACCATTTATTAGAGACCTTATGCACCGGAATATTTCATCACGACGGAGGTACAGACCTCGAGGTCTGTTTACCGTGAGTAGATTGGATCGAATATGGCGCAGATTTTTTACTTAAGTGTCGCACCCCTCACACGACGGACGCGCTAAAAAAGGGCGCGAAAACATAATTCTAAATGCCCAAACGTATTACAGTTTTTCGCCCAGTCTTTCGCTGTTGATTCAATCATTTCGCATTATATTCAAATAAACTTCGGCCCGTTCACGGTATTGACGAGAAAATCAATACGGAGAAAAAAATTGTCTTGGCGGCCTCCGTGACGATCACCACGACCACATGACGTGTGCAAGTACGCGTCAACTACTGATGTTTGATTTTCGGAAAGAGAAGTGGTCTTTAAAATTACCTATTCAAATCAAAGCTTTTCGTTGGAAAATGAACCAAATCAGTAAATATCGTCTGTTGTTCGGCAGTTTCTCGAAAATTAATTTCTTTCTTTATTTCATCTACTATGAATCACAATCAATCTGTACAATCTGATTGGCTCAGAGTAGTGTGAATAATTCTTAAATCGTACTATTTTTTAACTCTATGTCGCATCTTTTTTTTGCCATTCGCTGGGCGAGTTTCAGAATGCTACTGCATTGCCCAATCAGATTACATTAAAAAAACGGAAATTAAAGACATTCTGGGAATTTTTTTTTTATTTAACAAAACTGCTACTTGAAAAAGATACCGTTATCTTTTTAACTTCTTGTCGTGTGATTTGAAAATTGATGTAATAAAGTAGTAACTGGATTTGTTAATCATGCGTATAATATAAGACTAAATTATACGCAGTCCATTACTATTATAATT
This sequence comes from Hydrozoanthus sils, assembly GCA_027575215.2. NCBI lineage: Eukaryota > Metazoa > Cnidaria > Anthozoa > Zoantharia > Hydrozoanthidae > Hydrozoanthus > Hydrozoanthus sils. The sequence goes on from JAOBRD020654876.1 coordinate 10,489, forward strand.
CATGCTAATTCATCACCTCTCCATATATCTTGCAGATTGTTTGCTTTTATGTTCTTCTATGTTGCCCTACTACCTGCCTGGTACAAGGACTAACCATTATACCAAAACTGACATTCTCAAGTTCAAAAAGCCGCGACACATTCTATGTATACAGCGAACCTCAACAGCAAAACATAACTTCGACTTCCCTGACAAAACACGCTTTCCTCGACAGGAAACCAAGAGCTCTAAATACAATTCTTAAAACTCCAACCGCCATTCTGAACGGAAGACTGATATCTCGCAGTGGCATGGACTTTTTGAAAATAAGTCGCAACGGGCACGTCTCAGGAACGGCTAACGGCTGCTCTAAATATGGTAGGTCGAACTTTGTAGCCGCGCCTTACAGGATGGCCGAGCGGTTAGTATTCGTGCCTCCCACTTCTGTGGATCCTGAATCGAATCAAGGGTTTATCCGCAAGTGGGCTGCGATTTGTTGATCCATAAATCTGACTCCGAGGATTTCCCTCGGGTACTCCGATTTACTCTCTCAACAAAATTGACAGCCAGCTTAAATTCTATCTGTGGAGCTGTGCTCTGAGGTCGTACATGGGCCGTATACACCAGCAATTGTGTATGTGTCTTTTTCCTTTGTCTGCGCGTAATAAGTTTTCCTTTAAATGCGGCTTTTGGACCTCGTTGAGTTGCATCTTTTACAATTCAGTCCATGATTAGCTCGCTAGATTTTTATTTAAGATATAAGGAAGAGAGCTGGGCCTGGTCACAGAAATCCTTGCATGTCTCTAACAGTCAACACCTGAAACTTATTTGCCAACCTTTCCACATTGTGCTAACTAAAAGATACCTTTAGGTTCGACAACCCATACGAGTACGAGTTCAGTTTCCCATTCATCATACTTCGCGTGCGAAGAAATCGCGCGCCGAGTTTTTATAAGAATCTCCGGCGTCGTAAACGAAACGACATAGACGAGATTTCGGAACACAACAAGATGGCGTGATTTTTATCAACGGTATGACGAATTAGAAAAACTTGTACTCGTTCTGGTTTTCAAATGTAAAGGTCTGTCTAATGCTGTAGTTTGCGACAAGGGTGAAGAAGTTGGGGAAATGCAAAGAGAAACGCAGATATCAAAAGTAAAGATTTAGTATTTAGGCTTGTACCGTTTGTGCTTGGCAAGCTTTTGAAGACCTTTTGTTATTTGAGCAACTCTGTTGCATTTGGGGTAAGTTCAAACGTACAACTTTGGCCTATTTGAACAATGTCAAAGCAACTTTTAACAAATACCATTTATACTTAAATTTAACAAGTTTATCAGCGAGCTCGAGCTTCAGACTTTATCTGTGAACGGAGCGGTTTCCTATTCCTGTCTTTGTTTTCACTTTACTGTTCTGTGCTTAAGACAGAAAAACTTTTTACTTGGTATCATAGCAACATTGTGCTCTTCGAGTCAAGTCTTAATCAAGTTCAAACTAAAAACAATTTCAGCAAAGATTGCCGGAAATATTCTTACTTTAAAACAACTACTTGAAAACCTAGAAAGTGACCATTCATTTTCTTTGTCTTTACAAGTAGATTCTGAAAATGCCCATTGCTTCATCAAACTCTGAAGTTTACATATTTTGTTGAAATTTTATGACTTTGATACTTCCGGATTTTTAAAACTGATGGAGCAGAGTAAGGGTTAAAGGCAAGGATTCTGTTTCTTTGATCTTTGGCATACAACAAAACAAAACAAAAAGTATCAAATATCAAAGTTTGAGTGGTACTTTGCTAGATTGTGGGCAACATTTTTTAAAATGTTATGTGAACGAATTCAAACGGGTCAGCAAACTCAATCCCAGGTCCCTGGTTTCCCGAGAGAAGGGGCCTGGGAACGAGTTTGACGAGTCAGGCCTAATTCGTTTACGTAACAAATGTTCAACTCCCAGCGTTGGTTAGGCATTAAACCCGCAGAGGAACCCCCACAGGGGGAAATTTGGCGGAGGTTTACCGGCGGCAGCACAATACTAGGCACGCCACGATTATCGAATGAGCAGACATGGCGCAAATGTGTCTTCGTAAACTATTTTTGTAGCTAAAAGATCGTTTATTTTTTTTTCCAGCACTTCTCCAGCTCCAAAGTTATAATAGAACGCTGAAAAGGATCAAAGGAGTTAATTCTGGGCTGTATTTAGCTATTAACGCTAATGGGAGACTGTATACAACGGTAAGTATTTGATAAAAGAGCTAGAATTATAGTCTCAATACATGTTTGACATTGTTGCTATTTTCAAGTATTTTCAAGATCAACAGTTTCACTCAATGTAATTCTTGATCTTTTGAAGAAGTGAGAAAATTAATTATTGTGAAAAAGTTGATTTAATTTAGTCTTTTTAGGTTAAAAAAAAGTTGCGTGAAATGTAACAAAGTAGGTCACAAGACGTAAGGCCACCAAAGATTGTCTATTTTAAAGTAATGTTTCTTTTGTGCTATGATAATTTAGCCAATCATAGAACTCGAAAACAAAAGCAAAGAAAACCTTTTCACTTTCAATGTTTCCCACATGGAGTTTCTCTTAAATTAAAAAAACAGAAAGGTTTGATCTAGAAAGGTTGAATGAGTGGATTGGAAAGAAATACATTAGCTTACTAATGAAGATAAGGTCTATTTTTAAAGTTTAGCCAATCAGATCAACGATTTAAAAATACGCCATTAGCACTTTTCTGTATTTCACTGCCATCTACCTGTCTAGTTCTTACTCGGACCGTTATTTAAAGAAAGGTACCATTTGGTTGCAGGCCAACAAATCAACGTTGGATACACTCTTTATTGAACTTCACGAAGAGAATGGGTTTTACACATATAGTTCGTCCCAGTACCCGCGCGGCACTAATGGAACGTGGTTCCTTTCTCTCAAGCGAAACGGCCTGGTGAAGAGACCCTCCAGGACGAAGGTCGGGATGGACTCTACCCAGTTCAATTTCGTAAAAAATAAGATCGGATGCACCAGGCCCAGCAGTTAACAAAAGAACCTGAGTACAAGTGTGTACGGTTGTTCATAGGGCGGGGTACCTTTCATAAACAAGGGCTGATAATTTTCCGAAAAACGTTTAATAATGCCACTTAAAAAGAATATTCCGATTTATCATCAATTTTCCCAAAATTTTTATTTTAGATTTAATACTTCGTGGATAACGGAGTCAGTTTTTGAGTAAATTTACACCACCAACTGCCACACTAACTTATGATATACGGTCCATAACACAATACAATTTGTTAATCATGTACATTTCTAATGTACTCTTTGACAAGCATAACGTTCTTCACCTGTCACTCTGTTTCTTGTTTGCAACAGCAGAAATATTTCTTGATTTCGCGTCTTTTTTTTCTTTTATAATATTTTTTTTTTTAAAAAGTTAATGGCCTGGAAAAAGTTACTGGTGACAAACGGAATATTTTCTTAAGTGTCCTAAATTTTTTGGTTTTTTGTTGTTGGTGTATTTATGATCCCTTATTGGTCGGTGATGGAGAACTCCTAATGTAATGGTAAAAGTAAAACAAGCCACCTTGATTTAGTTTGATTGCTTAAAAAGTAAAACATTTATCAAGGGGATAACTTGTTTACTGTTCAATTGGAACCGCCAGGGGGGAGCTGAAGAAGGGTTGGGTGGGCCGGGTCGAGAAAAGGATCTACGGGTTTTTTTTACAAAATAGTTTTTGGAAAACCTGTAGGCTAGATAGCTTCTTAATTAGGTTGTTAATTTCTACAAAGAAAGATACTGTTTGTGATTACAAGAAATTTGCTTTAAGTTTAAAATGTAGTGTAATCCCACATATAAGACTAATCTGTTGCAGCTTTTCTTTGCTAAACTGGTTCTTTTATTTTGGGGTTCAAAAATGACGAGTTTCTGCCAGCAGGTTATTAAACCCTATAGGTTGTTCTTCTCGGCGTTTTATTGTTGCGAAATGTGAACGGTACCCGTTCTCCTTAGCTGAGTAAGAAAAGCAAAAGATACAGAAGCTAAAATATAAAAAATATTATGTTGAATTCCCAAATAAGGGACGGACCAGTTGATCTCGTGATGGTGGGGGGGGGATAGGGGGGGAGTGGAAGAATGACTATGACGTCTAAGCAAATGTTTTTTTTGCGGCTGTAATTGGTCTGCAATTTTTTTTCTGGGTATGTGCCGTGCAAATTTTTTTTAATGGTAATTGCTGCGAGCGAAGCGAGCAGCAACACTATTACAGTCCGTTATTGGATCCCTGTGTCGCACGATAGTAGTAGTCTATCTCGTGAGTGGGAGGGCGATGGATGATTTTATTTTTAGCGCCTGCAGTGTCGCAATATAATACGTCATCAGCGGTAGTACTCGCAGCACTTTACTTTGATAAAATTTGAAGACAGTTATGTCACGGACTTGGTTACGTATATTGCAATTTATTTTTCTGTGATGTTTGCTTTGCAACTTTTTTTGCAATGTACGTTGTGTGTGCAATTTGTATGCCTTTTGGGGGCTCTGCAAATTTTTTTTTGCAAATTCTTCCACTCCCCCCCCCCCCCATCCCCCACGAGATCAATTGGTCCGTCCCTGATGTCTTTCAACTTTCGA